>CAUYON010132506.1:0-15649 GCA_963573935.1 Arctocebus calabarensis
AAAATAAAATGTATGGTTTGACAGTATCAGTAAAGCTCTTACTATGAAATGTCAAGGCTGGCACTCAATGTGCGGCCAATATTAATTGAAACAGGAAGATAGTGAAGATAATTAAACGTCTATGAAAACAAGTAACACTGGTACAATAACTCATCCAAAAATTCAGAAATAGATTGCCATCTCATACATATAAAATAGGAACCTACAGATGACAAATACTGTTTTCCCCCAGCTCTACGCTCTACATTTTTTTAACACTAACTGCCCTCTTCAGGTACTTGAAGAAGGTGTCCCTGACTTTACCAGGTGGGAGATGCTGTCAGACACGGCACTGGAACTCACAGCGGCCATGGAGGTAGAGGCGGCCTTGACTCAAATTCCAGCTTGAGCTCTCTCTTCCTCATCTCGCAGAGCATCCTCGTACTGAGATGGGTAGCACTGTGGCTCAGTCCCATGAACCTTGGACAGAAACTCCAGGATTTCCATCTCTCTGACTTCAGCACGGGCTCTGGGGCCTCACCGGAATTCATGCCGGGCGGGATCAGTGTTGGCCACCTGGCGGTACTCCAGGTACTTTTCCTTCGCCAAATGTCGGGTGATGAACTCCTTGGGCTCCCCATAGATGAAGTGCATCCGCCCAGAAATTATTTCCGTGTATTCAGCACTTTCCAGATTCCCTCTTCAGAGGCACAGTTGTCATTCATGAAGATCTCACCAAGGATCAGGGTCAGCAGGCCGGTCTTGGGCAAACCCACTGCAGGATGCATCATCCCATCGTAGGTGAGACCCAGTTTGAGGATGATGCCATAGCAGTGGTGGTGGGGTCCACTTCCTTCACATCAAGGCCAAAGATCATCTCCACGCACTCAGAGGCTCTCAGGAAGATCTCGGGAAGTTGTCTTCATCACCTTTGATGATGATCTTCCATACATCTGCCTTCCTTACCAGCTCTTCCACTCTCTACTTCATCAACAGGAAATTCACCAGAAAAGCCACTTTCCGATCTAGAGGATTATGAACACATTCTTGGAGTTTGCTGTAGCTCCTGAGGTGTTCGGACTCTTTTTCTCTTCTTTGATCCCGGTGCCTTCATCAGGTTTGCTTGATGAGGTAGCAGTGATGTCACCTGAAGAGAAGCAGAAACTCTGAGGACCCTCAGGAGCACTCAGCATCTTGGTGCCAGGAGCCTCCTGCAGGTTGCCTGGCATCACCAGGTGGGAGGAGGAGGGCAGGGCTTCCTCCACAGCCTTGGAGACCTGTGCACTCTCCAGGCCTTGGGTCTCACTCTGGATCTGAAGGTGCTGATCAGGTGTGCACTATGCACACTTCTTATCCCGAGGCATGATGTCTCTTGCTGGTGGCAGAAGGCAGGAGTGAGCAAAGGAAGGTGGATAATGCAAGGTCATTGCCTTGGATTCTTTAAGCACCCAGGGATCCAACCTCTGATGACCTTCCTTCACTCCCTGGCACCAGGTCCACACCTCCCTTGAATCTGGAAGCAGCCGCGAGTCCTCAGTCAGCCGACTGGAGCCTGCCCGGCACGCGCTGCATTCCTCGTGCTCGACATTCCTCTTGATGTCTCCCAAACTTTGTAACTTTCTTTCTTTCCTTCCATTCAGTAATTTAGTTCACATTCGGTAATTTTTCCTTTGTCAGTTTTAATTGTTACTGACATAATCTGTAATCATTAGAGTCAAATACAAGTCCTGTTACAAAAATCAGCTGATCCTTCTCACGTCATTTCCTGATCCCTACTACAACCACTTTCAAACCATTTTATACTATAGTCTGATTTTTCACTTATCTACTTCTCACTGTGGAAAACGAGGACATTCTATCTCCCACACCCACATGACACACAAACACAGATACACACACATTCACACGTTCCAAGTCCTCATCTTCCAAAAACAAAGTTACATAAATAAATTTTAGTTAGATAAATAAGCAATCAGTGTTATATTGCTCAAGGTCTAATCAGGAAACAGAAACCTCAGAGTAATTTGCACAGGAAAAGTTTAATATAAAGAGTTATTAACTGTTGTATAAGATTATCTATTAAGGGAGAAAGAGAACTCTAAAGAGGTGAACAAATGTGGGGAACCAGAATATGCTCCCCAAGTCTGGGTATGATGGCTCACACTGATAATCCCTGCACTTTGGGAGGTCAAGGAAGGAGGTTTGCTTGAGGCCAGGAATTTGAGACCAGCCTGGACAACCTAGTAAGCCTATTCTGACAAAAAATAAGAAAAATGAGCTGCGTGTTATAGTGTAACTCCAAGCTACTCAGGAAGCTGAAGCAGGAGGATTGCTTGAACTTAGGAGTTTATTGCTGTGAGTTATGATTGTACCACTGCACTCTAGCCAGGGAAAACAGAGTAAAGCCTTGTCTCAAAAAAAAAAAAAAAATCCTCCCCCGAATAGGAAGGGCTGTTGAACTAAAGACAATTAATAAGAAGCAGATGCATGGGTAGCAACCATAGCTCAGTGGGTAGGGCGCCAGCCACATGCACTGAGGTTGGTGGGTTCGAACCTGGCTGGAGCCTGCAAAACAACAATGACAACTGCAACAAGTCGGGCGTTGTGGCGGGCGCCTGTAGTCCCAGCTACTTGGGAGGCTGAGGCAAGAGAATCACTTAAGCCCAGGAGTTGGAGGTTGCTGTGAGCTGTGACACCATGTGCTCTACCCAGGGTGACAGTTTGTGACTCTGTCTCAAAAAAAAAAAAAAAAAGAAGAAGCAGAAGCAAGAGGGCTCTCTGCCCTCTGCTGGGGCTCAGGAAAAGACACTCAAAGTACAGCAAGCACCTTGGACGCTGAACACTGAACTAAAGGAGACCGAGAGGCCTCATATGTGGCCTCCCACCTTCTCCTGCCCTCCTGTCTCCCACCTGTCTTTCTCCCCTGGAGTGAGTCACAGAAACCAGAATTCTTCCTCAAGACAGGTTATAGAAACTAGAACCCTCTCCCGAAAAGCAAGCTGTAAAGCTTAGAAACACTACTCTATCCCTTTCCCATCCGTGTAGGGGCTTGTCGTGAAGAAATTCTTTGATCCACCTTGCCTGGTGGTGAGTCGTAAAACCCCGTACCCAGGAGAAGGGAGTGCCAGGCAAAGAGGCAGAGGAGGGTCCAGACAGGCAGGCCTTGCTGTGCTCCCCGGCCCAGTCATTACCTTTCCTGCCCAATCACATTTCTACATGGCTGCCCATTTTTCCTGGAACCTAAGCGTAAAAATAGACAGCTTTCCCTGAGTCTTTATTTCTGAAGCCACTTGCATCATATAAAACCTTGATTAAATAAATTTGTTTATTCTTTTCTTTTTCTTTCTTTTCTTTTGGAGATAGGGTCTGATTTTTTTCTATTTTTGGCAGAGACAAAGACTCCAGACCTCAAGCAATCCTGCCTCTGCCTCCCAGAGCGCTAGGATTAGAGGTGTGAGTCACCACAGGAGCCTTGTTACAATTTTCTCTTGTTAACCGTCTTTGTGATCCTGATGGGTGAGGGGAGGTGTTGACCCCCTCTGCACCCCTGTATCTCCCTCTATTTGCCTAAAAGCAGGATATAAACTTATAACGTATCCTACCCTCCTCTCTACTGGGGAGAACAAAGGTTGACCACTGAGGACAGCTTTACACCCTCCTGGGCCTGGAAATGACACCAGAGGAATTTTTATTAAAAGATTGACTAGCTGTTTTCTGCCATCTATTTGCCTTCTTCAAGTTGCCATTTGTAGAGACTCCAAGTCGTTTCCTTCATCATTTCTCTAAAAATGTACTGTTCTTGGGCAAAGGTGCTACATAAGCTGGTGTTTAAACCACCCCTTCTCTGGGTGTTTCCCACATATGTATGAAACGTATACGTTAATAAACTTCTGCTTTTCCCTTGTTAATCTGTCTTTTGTAACAGAAGTCTGTTCCTGGTTTTCCCCTACGTGGGGATACTCAAGGGAGGAACATCCCTCCTTGAGGCTGGGATGGCACAGAAGTTTGCTGGGTTGCTCCAGGCCAGAGCTGGACCCCAGTTACCGGATGAGACAGAAACATCCCTCCAGGGTGCAGATATATAGACAACCATAGCCAGAAATGACAGGCAGAAGACACCTCTCCAGAACGCTGGCAGGTCTGGGCTGAGAAGCCAACTGAGGCCCCAGTATGATTTCCTGGGGCTCCATCCCTGGCAGTGCTGCTGAAGCTACGAGCAGTTAGGAGGTAGTGGTGAGAGCTGCTGAATCTGCTGCTGCCCGCCAAACAGTAGCCGCAAAAAGCAGCAGAACGCTAGAATCAGGGAGAAGCCCCTTCCTCCTGCGGTGTTTCTCCAGCGCCCTCTACTGACAATGCTGTTAACATCATGCCAGCTGCAAAGGAGAAATACTAAAGGAACCAAATTTTCACAGGTGGGCAACACAGTTTGAGCCTGGAGCTGAGAGGCAGTAAATTGACAACTGACACAGTGTTTACCTTTTATGAATCTGTAAGTGTTCTTGACAGCTGAGTCATGTAGGATACTATAATTACTTTCTCTTCTCCACTTAACTTTTTTTTCTTTGATTTAATCATTAACTTTGTTGTTTTTGTCTCTTTAAGTATCTTCAGTTCCCAAAGTCTTCCCTAATGATTTAAATCTCCCTTCCCAGGAGGGAGCAATCCTTTGAGTCCTAAGGGAGACATGGCAGCAGAAACCATTGTCATTGTTTGAGGAAGTTTATGCTTCTGTAGCAGGTTCCCCTATGGGGCCAATTCTCAGAGAGCCACTGACTGAGATCTTTTCTCTACCCCTAAGGGTGATCTTACACATGCTATCCTCACTTCTTCATCAACCCACTGCTCCCCTAGCTTCTCAGCATCACGCTTAACTAATCAAAGCACAGCAGTACGTATGGCTGGTAAGCATAAACAATGAGGCAATACATATTGTATTAAAAACAAAGAGAAGAACAATCATGACATAATCTGTACTCATACCTAAACTTCTTTTCTTTTTTTTTTTTCTTTTTGGCATACCTAAACTTCTAACCCTACAAAAAGATCCCTAAGAAGTTTCATGAACTTCTACTAAAGGCATTCATGGCGGCTCATGCCTGTAATCCCAGAGCTTTGGGAGGTTGAGACAGGGGTATCACCTAAAACAGGAGCTCTCAAGACCAGCCTGGGCAATAAATATAATGACACCCCAGCCCCACCCTCCTTACCTCTGTCTCTACAAAACATAGAAAAATTAGCAGGATATGGTGGCTCACACCAGTAATCCTAGGCTTCTGGGAGGCTGAAGCAGGAGTATTGTTTGAGGTCAGAAGTTCAAGACCAACCTAAGCAAAGGAAGACCCTGTCTTTACTAAAAATAGAAAAATTAACTGGGTGTTTTGGTGAGCACCTGTAGCCCCAGCTACTCAGGAAGCTGAGGCAGGATCATTTGGGCCCAGGAGTTTGAGACTGCTGTGAACTGTGTTTGTACCACTACACTACAGCCTGGGTGACCTTGCCCATTGCCCCTCAAAAGCCACTCTCTTTGTAGTGTACTTTATACTTCCTTAAGGACTATCATTCCAGGTAAATAAACTATATCTTAGTACTCATAAATTCTAGTGCTTCTCTCTCTTAATTAACAATATTATAGTTGAAAAGTATTTCTTCCCAAAAATGAAAAAATTGAAATTATATTTAATTTCAATTGCTTTCATGGAAAACTCATGTAATTGTAACCAACAGAAATCTGTAGCGAGTCTGGCTCTCACTACTGCCTAGAACCTTATGTTTAGAGTGACATAAGTTCTTAGTTTTGAACGACTGACTTAGAAACAAATTTTTAAAATTCAATAAATCTGTGGGTTAGAAACTGCTGATGTGTAAGGTTTGGACATGAAATTGTTTTCACAATGTTAATTAAAATGTATCCAACAATATATACAATGCATATATTTTTCTATCAACTGAACAAATTTTGTGTTGCATCTTGAAATTATTTGCATGTTTGTTTTATTGCCACACATACTTTTTATTCCTTGGGAGAACAGAGCTAAGACATAAAGTAGAGGCTTAGAAAGATTTATTGGGGCTGGGTGTGGTGGCTCATGCCTGTAATCCTAGCACTCTGGAAAGCCAAGGCAGGTGGATTGCCTGAGCTCACAGGTTTGAGACCAGCCTGAGCCAGAGAGAGACCTCGTCTCTAAAAATAGTTGGGCATTGTGGCAGGTGCCTGTAGGACTAGCTGCTCACTCGGGAGGCTGAAGCCAGAGAATTGCTTGAGCCCAAGAGTTAAAGGTTGCTGTAAACTATGTGCAACGGCACTCTACCAAGGGCAACAAAGGTAAGACACTGTCTCCAAAAAAAAGTAAAAGACTTATTGGGTTAATGAAAAATGTAATTAAATTGAATTACTTAATCATTAAGATCATTTTTACTTGTACTTATTCTTTTTTTTTTTTTCTGAGACAGAGTCTCACTTTTGTTGCCCTTGGTAGAGTGCTGTGGCATCACAGCTCACAGCAACCTCAAACTCCTGGGCTCAAGCGATTCTCTGGCCTCAGCCTCCCGAGTAGCTGGGACTACAGGTGCCCACCACGACACCCAGCTATTTTTCTGTTTTGCAGTTCGGCCGAGGCTGGGTTTGAACTCACCACCTTCAGTATATGGGGCCAGCGCCCTACTCGATGAGCCACAGGTGCCGACCCCTCCTTTTTTTTTTGAGACAGAGTCCCACTTTGTCACCCTCGGTAGACTGTGGTCATGTCACAGCTCACAGCAACCTCCAACTCTTGGGCTTAAGCGATTCCCTTGACTCAGCCTCCCAAGTAGCTGGGACTACAGGTGCCCACCACATTGCCCAGCTATTTTTTGTTGCAGTTGTCATTGTTGTTTAGCTGGCCCAGTCTAGGTTCAAACCCGCCAGCCTCGATGTATGTGGCTGGCGCCATAACCACTGTACCATGGGCGCAGAGCCAACTTGTACTTGTTTTTATAATATTTTATGCTATGTATTTTGTTATTAATATTTGAACTTATAATTATTGATGTTCTGTATACCAGTATTGCATATAGATGTTAATTACTGAGTCTGTGTCACAACATTTAGAACTCACACATCTGCAGTTTCAGGCTCTACCCCCATCCTTCACTCCTGGGCACAAACTTTCAGGCTGGTTTTTTGGAGGACATTCAGTGCCCCTAGGATATGAAGCACAAGTTTTTTAAAGTTCAAATATCTAAATAGGTTTCTTCGTGGGTAAGGTTTCTTTTTTTTTTCCCATTCATTTTAAAGATCAAATAACTTTAGGATTCAAAGGAAAGTGAAAGTCTTACGTACACCTTCAGATGAATTGATCTTATATTGCTATACATGGAAAGCTATTCAAGCCTGAAATATTAAGGAAACTCACTGTTTCCTTTAAAAAAAAAAGTTGGGTTTAGTTGTTAGTCGTTAATGAATGGATTTTCCAGATAGGCAAAAAAAAAAAAAACAAAAAACTTTCCTACAACTAGCACAGAAAGGAAAGGAATAAAATGAATCACAATAGGCCAATATTCACATGATGCCAAATTCAGGACCTGGCCTTTGGTTAGAGCTTAGAAACCACTTGAAGTTATAGTTAAAGAAGAATAAAATAGTAACCAATAGTAGTTTAAGTGGACAAAGAGAAAAGGAGTCAGATCTTATCCCAAATTAGATTCTAAAACAATTAAAATTTGAATGTAAAATTAAAAAAAATATGAAAATTTAAGAAGAAACTTTATTTATGAATCTTGGGTGAGGAAAGCCTTGCTAGGCTAAACAACATTGAAGCCAAAACACATCAGAAGATTGACAGATTTGGCCACATAAAAATCCAACATCTTTCTTATCTGTTTCACACCTGTCATGAACTTAATGTTTGTGGTCACATGAGATGGTATTTGGAGACCGGTCCTTTGGGAAGTAAGAGTTAAATGAGGTTATGAGAAAGACCTTCGGAATAGGATTAGTGTTCTTGTAACAGACACCAGGGGGCTCCCTCTGTCTCACCACCATATGAAGACACAGAAGGTGGCCATCTGCAAGTCAGGAAGAGAGCCCTCACCAGAAACCATGTAAATTTACATAAAGAGATTTTCTACACCAATGGAAGTGAACGATTGTCACGTGCAACACTATGGATGGATTTATGAATAAAATAGGGAAGGAATATGAGGACAACAGGACACGTACTGAGTAACAAAACAGTAAGAACTCATCTACTGCATTAGAAATCAGGACGCGTCAAGCAAGGGAGAAGGGAGAGGAGCACCTGGGGAAAAAGGGGGACAACAATGTCCTGAACTGACTGCAGGTGGCGTAGGTGGGCTCAGTTTGTGATGATGTCACACTTCAATTTCTGATTTCTGTACCTCTCCGAAGCTATGTCATATACCTCCCCCAAAAGTTTATTTACAAAGAATACACATTTGGTTTATGTCCTAAATCCCTTAGCCTCCCCAAAGGATCAAGCTTTTGGAAACTCAAAAGCCAAGAAGAGACTCCTTTTTCCTCTGTTGTCACTTTTCTTTTCTGAAGTCATGAGGCCTGAACAGTTTCCCTGACTAATGGGGGTGGAGCAACAAATAGAAGAGAAAATAGCAACAGGAGTGAGGGATGGAGGAGAAAGAACTCTAGTTAATTTTTAAAGAATATTCTCGGCAGTGTGTGGTGGCTCACACCTGCAATCCTAGCACTCTGGGAGGCCGAGGAAGGTGGATTGCTTGAGCTCCGAAGTTCAAGCCCAGCCTGAACAACAGTGAGACCCCCATGTCTACTTAAAAGAAAAAATAATTGGGCATTGTGGCGGGCACCTGTAGTCCCAACTACTCAGGAGGCTGAGGCAGGAGAATTGCTTGAGCTCAAGAGTTTGAGGTTGCTGTGAGCTAAGATGCCACTGCACTCTACCCAGGGTGACTGAGTGAGTCTCAGTCTCAAAAAGAAAAAAAAAAAAGGAATATTCTCTTGCTCGATCAATATATGTTCATGTATAAGCCCAATTTGTAACACTTGTGAAATTGGTGAAAACCTGATCATGTCAAAAAAGTTCTGCATCATGACAGAGGAATGTGTATAGGAGGCTACTAGATTATAGCCTAATCTTCTACCCACTTATCCTCAGGGGATATTTTATTTTCCAAAACCCTCGGTGGACAGAATAATGTACTAGATTATAGCCTAATCTTATATTATTATGTCCTAATTTTCTGTTTTACACACTACAATTGTATGCACTTAAAACTTTGAGGGAAAACAGGTTTTAAAGGTAGGTTTATGGTATTTTTTTTTTTTTTTGAGACAGAGCCTCAAGCTGTCACCCTGGGTAGAGTGCTGTGGCATCACAGCTCACAGCAACCTCCAATTCCTGGGCTCAAGCGAGTCTCCTGCCTCTACCTCCCAAGTAGCTGGGACTACAGGCGCCCGCCACAACGCCCAGCCATTTTTTTGGTTGCAGCCATCATTGTTGTTTGGCAGGCCCTGGGGCTGGATTCGAACCCGCCAGCTCAGGTGTACGTGGCTGGCGCCCTAGCCCGCTGAGCCACAGGCGCCGAGCCTCCCATATATTTTTAATAAGTCGAATTTTTTTTTTTTTTTTTTGAGACAGAGCCTCAAGCTGTCACCCTAGATGGAGGGCCGTGGCATCACAGCCCACAGCAACCTCCAATTCCTGGGTTCAAGCGAGTCTCTTGCCTCTGCCTCCCAAGTAGCTGGGACTACAGGCGCCCACCACAACGCCCGGCCATTTTTTGGTTGCAGCCATCATTGTTGTTTGGCGGGCCTGGGCTGGATTCAAACCCGCCAGCTCAGGTGTACTTGGCTGGTGCCTTAGCCCGCTGAGCCACAGGCGCCGAGCCATAAGTCGAATATTTTTAATTTGTTTTCTTATGACTTTCAGTGGTCTTACTATTTCAAGAAGACCAGATTTAGAGTTGTGCTTTTTTGGTTTTTTTTTCTGTTGGCCAGGCCGAGTTCGAACCCGCCAGCCTAAGTGCATGTGGCCAGCACTGCAACCACTGCACTATGAGCGCCAAGCCCCAAATTTAGAGTTTTGATTTTGTAAGGTTTGTCAAATATCAAAGGCCTAAAACATTGTTCAAATAAGATTACAAGCCAAAAGATTTTAAAAGAAATACATAGTCAACTGGATCACATGTAAGTTCTTTCATAAATTCCCTTTTGACCTGCAAAGACAATCTACAAACGTTCTAAACTTTCTTTAACTTTTGCCTCGCCTTTTACTTTCTTACACAACCATTCTGTTTCAGGACAAAACTTATCACACGAGATTCTTTCTTTACACAATGCCATTCTCCTTTTTGTCTAATTTCTCTTACTCTCAAAAACTCACTTCCCATAAAACAGGATCCCAGTTTACCATGAAGTCACCCATTCACTTAGCCAAACTGATAATTAGAAGGTTTAAAAGACAAGAATCTTATCCTTTGACAAAGATTCAGTTTCCCCAACAATTTAAACAACCAAATTATTACATTTTACAAAGGAGAGACATGTTGTGAGATATAACATTTATACAGGATTTTCCCACTCAGGGATAGACAGGGAACCCCCATCTTTTAGGCTCAGATGAGCTCAGACGTCAGATTTCCATCTGCAGGCACAAACCCTCTGAGCCCCAGCAAGGTTGTGAACAAAGCAGTCTCAAACATTTTGGATGGTTCCACCCTAACTAAGGAGCACACACCCTAATCCTTTCCCCAGACAAAAACCACGACAAAGACCTAATAACCTTGTCCAAGGCAAGGGGCTGCATTCATTCATTTGCTAAAACACCCATTAAGTTTGTAAAGGTATTTTTTTTTTTTTGAGACAGAGCCTCAAGCTGTCACCCTGGATAGAGTGCTGTGGCATTATAGCTCACAGCAACCTCCAATTCCTCGGCTCAAATGAGTCTCCTGCCTCCGCCTCCCAAGTAGCTGGGACTACAGGTGCCCACCACAATGCCCAACCATTTTTTGCTGTCGTTGTTTGGCGGGCCTGGGCTGGATTTGAACCCGCCAGCTCAGGTGTACGTGGCTGGAGCCTTAGCCTGTTGAGCCACAGGCACCGAGCCTGTTAAGGTATTTTTTCATCTACCAAGTCCTGGCCAAAATATCTCTCAGGGCCAGTTATTTACCCCTAGACAACGGACTCATGCAGGAAATCTCTGACCTGGGCCTCCTTCCCCCATCCAGAGACTGTTCACATTGGAGACCTGTTGCTTATATGGATACAGCCTCATCCAGCACAAGATTTGCACTCTCTCCCCCAGATTTTCAAGGGCCATCCCGAGCTCACAGGACTGCCTGAACCACAACACTTTCCAAGGCATGGCCCCTCTGCCAATAGCTCTTGCACTCTCCACTCCCTCTGCATGCCCTTCAGTCCAGCAAAATGCCATTTTATCACTAATCTGTGGCCTGCGGGCTCAATTCTCAAATTCCTAAGACCAAAGACTCACTGAATGGCTCAGCACTGTGGCTCAACAGGCTAAGGCACCTGCCACGTACATCTGAGCTGGCGGGTTCAAATCCAGCCTGGGCCCGCCAAACAACAATGGTGGCTGCAACCAAAAAATGGCCGGACATTGTGGTGGGCGCCTGCAGTCCCAGCTACTTGGGAGGCAGAGGCAGGAGACTCACTTGAGCCCAGGAATTGGAGGTTGCTGTGAGCTGTGATGCACAGCACTCTACCCAGGGTGACAGCTTGAGGCTCTGTCTCAAAAAAAAAAAAAAAAAAATTTGACAAAGACTCACTGAAGAAATTCCAGTAACAAAACTACAATATCTTTTCTAATTCTTTTCATTTTCCCCCAAGTCCCACATGGCCATGTGGCTGCAGCCATGGAAAACCTGGAACTTCCACTTTCTCTCAGAATGGTCAGGGGGGCAAAGTTGGAGCAGAAGAAGAAGGGCACACTCACACATTCGTTTCACCCTGTGAATGGGTAGTGGGGGAACCCCACCTATTGTTACCCATCTCAGTCATTCTCCAAGCACTCACATGCACACAGTTCCAACCCATTTCTTAACCTGGGCAGCCTCGATTTCTCACTTGAGCTGCCATGTAGCCATAGGAGGCAAACCAACACTCCCCTAGGCCCTGTGAAGGGAGGTCCAACTCCACTCTCAGAGTTCTCTCAGCCACACCACATCCACACACTCTCACACACCTCTCAACAGACTTCCTGGTGATCTAAAGCCCAAAGAGTTAATCAGGCTCCTTCTTTCACTAGAACTGTAGTGGGACCCCCAGATCAATCATATCTGGCCTTAAATGTCTCCCTTTGTAGGTACCTGTTCCTGCATGCCAGTTCCTCCCGGTGTTTGACTCCTTGAAGACCCTCTGAGGGAGTCCTTTCTCTGCCCAGCTGAGGTGTCCACAGTGGTTCACGTCACCCAGGCTAATTGGGGGCCCCCACGTGGGTGTCCAGAGGATTGGCGGCAACTGCCAGGTGCATGTTCTCTCCAAAGGTGAGCTCGCTCCCCAGTCAGGGAACCAAAAATGTTGCAGGAAGATGAGGCCCAACAGAGAGAAAGAGCACCCAAACATCACATTTATAAGAGGAAGGGCTTTATTCACCAGCCAGGAACTTACAGCATAGAAGAATTCCAAATGGTCTCACTCTCCAACTGGCTTGGTCTTTCCCTTTTTATAAACAGTCAAAAAGTTCCACCCCACAGGTACCTTTCTTGTTGGCCAGTTTGAATCAAGCAGGAGATGCTATTCCAGCCCCTACAGAACTACAGGATTTCACAGAACTTGGAAATTTCCAAGTTTACAAATTCCTAAGGGCTGAGTCACCATGGAGAGGACCCTGCAAGTGTATCCTTGTGGTCTCCTTGAGAAGACCTGTTCTCCCAGACCTCACTCCTCAGGTATCCTCTCTCATTACAAGCCACGGTGTTTGTTAGAGCAGCAATAAAAACTGACACAGTGAAGAAGTATGCCAAATTAAGGGAAGGAGAATAGAGATCCCCAAAATGTCTTTGCCAAAAGTAAGAAGATAAAATTTTATATATGGGTGACCTAATCTGACCTTTCCTCTATCTTCTGGACCATTATTTTAGTTATTCTATACAAACTATTGTTTTTGTCACTATCTTGCTCACCAAAGTCTAGTTCCACTCCCAACTTTGTCTAATGTCTGAGGCTGGAATTAATCCCTCTCATCTCTCAAATGCTAATAGATAGGTCTCTAAATATTGTCTTTTTTTTTTTTTTGAGACAGAGACAGAGTCTTACTTTTTTTTTTTTCAGTTTTTGGCCGGGCCAGGTTTGAACCTGACACCTCTGGTATATGGGGCCAGTGCCCTACTCCTTGAGCCACAGGTGCTGCCCCAAATCTCACTTTCTTATTCTTGGTAGAGTGCTTTGGTATCACAGCTCACAGCAACCTCCAACTCTTGGGCTTAAGCTATTCTTTTGCCTTAGCCTCCCAAATAGCTGGGACTACAGATGCCCAACACAATGCCCCGCTTTTTTTTTGGCAGTTGTCATTGCTGTTTTAGCTGGCCAGGGCCAGGTTTGAACCCGTCACCCTTGATGTATGGGGCCGGCGCCCTAACCACTGAGCTATAGGTTAAATATATTCTTGACTGTATCTCATCTCTGTAACTAAAAACTCTTTGAAACCACCATGTGAGGCTCAAAGTGATGGTGTACAAATAAGTGTGGCTAGCATTACGCATATGCCAGAAATGTCGAAGTCTATGGCTCATAGACACATCACCAAGCAACAGAGGAACTTGACCTAAAGATCCTTGGAGGACAGGGACCATGCTGGATTCTACGTGCTCCTCAGAACTAGGTGTAACCCTTGCATTCAACATGCATGGTGAGAAACTAGCGCCAGCAACTCCATGGCAGTAACAAACTAGCGCAAGATTTTGTTGAATGACTACAGAATTGGCCTTTATACACTTCACAGCCTCAAAAATCTGTCTACAAAGGGTTATCCATAGAAATGATGATGGTTCCTTAAATGCTTGTTCTTAATTTCTATATAAGTATACTTTCATCAAAATGTAAGACAGGCATGGTGGGTCCTGCCTGTAATCCTAGCACTCTGGAAGGCTAAGGCAAGTAGGTCACTTGAACTCAGGAGTTCCAGATCAGCCTGAGCAAGAGTGAAACCCCGTTTCTATTAAGAATAGGAAAAAGTAGCCAAGGATGGTGTTGGGCACCTGTAGTCCCAGCTAATTGGGAGGCAGAGACAAGAAGATTGCTTGAGCCCAAGAGTTTAAGGTTGCTGTGAGCTGTGATGACACCACAATACTCTACCCAGGACTATACAGTGAGACTGTCTCAAAAGGTGAATAGGCGGCACCTGTAGCTCAAGCGGCTAGGGCACCAGCCACATACACTGGAGCTGGCAGGTTTGAATCCAGCCTGGGTGGGCCAAACAACGACAACCACAACTAAAAAATAGCTGGGCATTGTGGTGGGTACCTATAGTCCAAGCTATTTGGGAGGCTAAAGCAAGAGAATTGCTGTGAGCTGCGATGCCATAGCACTCTACCCAGGGTAACAGCTTGAGACTCTGTCCCCCCCCCAAAAAAGGGCAGTGCCTGTGGCCCCATATGCCTGAGGTGGAGGGTTCAAACACAGCCCTGGCCAAAAAAAAAAAAAAAATGCAAAAGTGAATAATTACTTTTGAGTAGAACTGAACCTAAAAAAAAAAAAATCATTTTACTCAAAGTTTTTCTCATCTAATAAAATAATTTATAGAACACTAATGAAAATTAGTGACAAGATTTATGATGATGCTTAAAATATTAAGATGTGTTATGATTTTCTAATTTTCTATGGGCTTAAAATGTAAAATCATACATATGACTCCAAACATGTAAAAGGTATAAAGATATCAAAACAGACCTGGAGTTCTTTTGGGGGGGGGGGCTGGAGTTCTTTAATCCATCATTTCATTGGATTGAGATAGTCACAGGATGGTGAATTCCCTACACACATCAAGGATTTGCCTCCAAGACAAATGCAGAGGTAAACTTTTTTTTTTGAGACACAGTGTCACTTTGTCGCCCTTGGGTAGAGTGCTGTGGGAACACAGCTCACAGCAACCTCAGACTCTTGGGCTCAAGCAATTCTCTTGCCTCAGCCTCCCGAGTAGTTGGGACTATAGGCGCCTGCCACATTGCCCAGCTATTTTTAAAAACGAGGTTTCAGGTGGCGCCTGTGGCTCAGTGAGTAGGGCGCCGGCCCCATATGCTGGAGGTGGTGGGTTCAAACCCAGCTCCGGCCAAAAACTGCAAAAAAAGAAAAAGAAAGAAATGAGGTCTCACTCTGGCTCAGGCTGGTCTCAACCTGTGAGCTCAAGCAATCCACCCACCTCTGCCTTCCAGAGTGCTGTGATTACAGGTGTGAGCCACTACAGGTGCCCGGCCTAAAACATTTTCTACATTGTTATAGGGAGCTAGGCTACTTATTTCCATAAAGAAAACAGGAAAAAGCTGAGGAATTAGGATGACCTGGTATCTGAGACTACACAAGCATTTTGGGTTTTTTTTGAAACAGAGCCTCAAGCTGTCACCCTGGGTAGAGTGCTGTGGCATCACAGCTCACAGCAACCTCCAATTCCTGGGCTCAAGTGAGTCTCCTGCCTCCACCTCCCAAGTAGCTGGGACTACAGGCGCCTGCCACAACGCCCGGCCA
>CAUYON010132510.1:0-23908 GCA_963573935.1 Arctocebus calabarensis
CAGTTAGGGTTTCTCCGGAGGGAGAGTGATACAGGGGTTCATGGACTGGAACCATCTTTATTGCGTGTGGCTTGATGACATTTCTGGAAAACATAAATCTGATTAGTGTAATCCGTAATAGGCAAAGGTAAAACAGCGTCAGGTCAGAAGCACTTATTCAGTGATGCTAAAAGAAAAACATTAGGATTTTTCTTGCTGTTTCCTAAATAATAACTTCAAACTTTCTTTTGGCTCACAAGTGTACATGGTCTGTGGTTGGTTGTCTTCATTGCCTGCCTCCGTAGAAGATGGAGGGTTCCAGGACTTTACTTGTGAATGATGTATGCAGGAATCAACTCCTATAACTTTAACAGTAGAAGACAAGATAACAGGAAAGGGGACTTCCCAAGTTGAGGTCAGGGAAGGTGAATTAGAGGGAAGAGTTTTGATCATGAGTAGATCTCCAGGAGGGAAAAGTTCCTGTTTTAGTTAGTATGTCCCTCCCTAAGCGGGGAGCAGGACTTTCAGGGATGATTAGGGAGGCATGAGAGAACAGCAAGTCCTCCCAATTGCAGCTTAGAGGCTGGGAGAAAAGTTTGGTAACTGGCTGTCCAGACACCCCCTGTATAGTTATGGATTTGGTGGATAAAAGACCAAGACTATAGAGAAGTACAGAAAAGGTTGCTCCAGTGTCCAAAAGAAATTTTCTCTCCTGGTGCTCCACTATAAGGCAAACCTGGGGCTCTTGAGGGGTAATGACACAAGCTAGAGCCATGAGAATTTGCCCTGGGCACTCTCAGTCCGGTTTGGGCTCTGATGGGGTCACTGTCCCAGGAGGCCTTCGCCTCTGGGGACAGGCCACTTTCCAGTGGTTACCCTTGCATTCTGGACAGGGGCCAATTGGCTTGCCCAGCCAGTGGTGCTGCTGGGGGCAGTCTTCTCTGAAGTGGTAAAAAGTGAGTTTTATTTGTTTTAATTTTTTTCCTTTTTTAAAAAATGAAATCACAGCTGTATACATAAATGCATTTATGGGGTACAATGTGCAGATTTTATATACAATTTGGAATGCTTACATCAAACTGGTTAACATAGCCTTCACCTCACTTACTTAATTATTGTGTTAAGACATTTACTTAAAAAAAAAAGGACCAAAATCTATAATCAATCTTATGCTAACAACCCTCATGAGACTTTAATTCCTTCTCAGATTTTTCTTATGTGAAAGAGCAAAGGGAGATGCTGCCATGAACATTACAGAAGATACAGAGTTCATAAAAATGTGTCTTTACAACCTGATTATAATAGCCTGCAAGTATATTCTCTTCCCTAATCTTTTTTGTACTCACTTGTTTTGTCAAGTTTAAGGACTCAAGGTATCAAGTTACTTAAAACCACTGGCATGCACCCAGGCTTAGCGTGCACTGGAGATTATCCTTAGGACTTCTTTAAATCTACAACAGCTCAGTAAAGTATTATCATCATCTCTCTTACTTCGTGGACAAGGAAACTGAGTCACAGAGGCATCAAGCAACTCCCTGACATCACACAGTCCATGAGTGGCAGAGCTGCTCCCAACTCTGTATCTTCAACCTCTTTCCTGTGCTCAGGGTAAAAGTGTGGTAGGAAAGGCAGCCAGAGGAGCAGTGACAGGGTCTTGTTCTGTCACTCAGGTTGAAGCGACAGACACCATCTCAGCTCACAGCAGCCTTGAAGTCCTGGGGTCAAACCATCCCTCCACCTTAGCCCCCTGAGTAGCTGGCTCTCCACGCATGCCCCACCTCCTCCAGCTAATTTTTAAATGTGTGTGTGTTTTTTTTTATTTTTTAATTTTTTTTTGTAGAGAGGCGTCTCAATATATTGCCTAGCTGGCCCCAAGGTATCCTCCAGCCTCAGCTTCCAAAGTGCTGGGATTATAGGTGTGAGCCCCTGAGCCCAGCCAGGATTTAAGTTTTAAAAAGACTAGGTTGGCTGCTAGGTGAAGAATGACAGGTGGGGGGCAAGTGTGAGAGAGACAACTAGAAGTCGAAGTCATGGCAGTGGCACAGTCAGGAGATTATGAAGTGTAGCCTGGAAGAGGGTGGGGGAGGCAGGAGGAAGTGGTCAGATGTTCTGGCAGGTTGGATGTGGGTGTATGAGGCAGGGAGAGGAGGGTGAGGATGGAGGTCAAGCTTTTGGGCTGAGCAATTGGGTGACCTTGGCTTTCATTTACATCCTAAGTCCTATGTGTGCATATTGAGATGCCCCAAACCCATGTATGGTGATGGTTGGGTTCCTAGACATTTGAGGCTGCCTTTTGGCTTTCTGGAAAAAGCATTGCTGGAGACAGAGCTCCAGGTCAGGGGCAGGATTTTACCTCCGAGATTTGAATGCAATTCGATTGCAATGCAATGCGATTCCTGCAAGGCCCAGGTTCTAGCCTCACCAGCTGGGCAACGTGGCTGCACGCTTCCCTGTCCTATGGCCTCAACAGTTCCCGCCCTCTTCCCCTCCGAGGGCTCCTTACCTGAACAGGGTTTTGAAAGATGAACAACAATTTGTTGAAAAAACATTTTTAGCAGGGGAACCCCTTGTGTAAAGTCCATGAAGATTCACACTGAATATTGTGATTCAGAGATTTACAAGTAGAGATTTTACTCTTGCACACAAATTGCATGGGAGTGTGTAACAGGAAGATGGATAGCAAATAAAATAATTTGTTCATTAAAAATATTTATTTTAGCCTGCCAGGATCCTTGTTCCCACTGGGATTAGGTAGGGGTGTATGTGTGTGTGTTCTGTGGGAACTATACAGTAGTAGGTATAAAACACCCTGTGTTACCAAGAATTTGAGGTTGCTGTGACACATGGCACTCTACTGAGGGCGATATAGTGGAGACTGTCAATAAAAAAAAAAAACAAAAAACAACACCCTGTGTTTCTAATGTGCAGGATAATGAACAACTAGAGAAACAAGGCGGCTTCAAGAAATGGTTAGTAATGGGCGGCACCTGTGGCTCAGTGGGTAGGGTGCTGGCCCCATATACTGAGTTTGGCCCTGGCCAAACTGCAACAAAAAAATAGCCTGGTATTGTGGTGGATGCCTGTAGTCCCAGCTACTTGGGAGGCTGAGGCAAGAGAATTGCCTAAACCCAAGAGTTGTAGGTTGCTGTGAGCTGTGATGCCATGGCACTCTACCGAGGGTGACAAAGACTCTGTCTCTAAAACAAACAAACAACAAGAAATGGTTAGGAAGGCAACGGACAGGGTCGGATGATGCAAGGGGACTTAAGGGATTAGCCTAGTTTTAGGTAGTCAGCGCCAGAGTGTATTTGGACTAAGTCCTAAAGGACAAGCCCAGCAAGGATGGCATGGGAAAAGGTCAGCAGTGGCCCTGGAAAAGGAACGGCTTGGTGTGTGGGAACAGCAGAAAGGTGGCCAGCGTGGCCGAGGAGGGGGTGGGGAAGGTATGGTGGGAGAAGGTCAGGGAGACCGTGGTGCTCAGGACAAGTGGCTTGGAGGCTTCTGGTGGGAAGGGAAGACGTTCGAGGGTTGTAGGCGGGGATGTAACACCACAGGATTCATAGCAGGGCATTGACCTCACGGAGAATGATGGTCGCTGGTAGGAGAGCAGCCTGGCATGCAGACTAATCCGAGGCCATTTCTGTATCCACCAGACACAGGGTGAGGGTGGCTTGGACTAGGGTGTAGGGTGGTGGCATCAGAGATGGAGAGAAGGGGACAGACTCACTATGAAATTTGGACATAGGTCCACCTGGACCAGTTGACAGATTAGATGGGGGGGTGTCAAGGAAAGAGAGGACTCGAGGGTGAGTCCTGGGTTTCTTGCTGGAATGAATGAGTAAACAGTGGTGCCGCTGGCTGGGATCAGAAGACGGGGTATTTTGCACACTTGAGTCATACCCTCTGAAATTCCTATTTATAATTTCACAAATAATATTTCCTCAACCATCTGGTGAAATAGAGGTTACTTCTATTTCCCTGAAACGCTGGAATACCCTACCCTAACAGGGTAATAAAAGTTTTCCACTGTATAAGACGTGAAAACTACCACAGCTTTTAAATGTCAGGGCAATTTATCCATCAAGTTTTCAAACATCACAGGGCCTGACCCAGGACATCTTTGAGTTACCGGCTGGGTTAGCTTTGTCTTGCCATGGTTGGGACCTGCTTCCTAAGAAGCCCCAGAATAGCCTTTCTGAGACATGTCGACAGCTCTGAATCCAAACTCTTTTGACACACTTTTCAAGCCGAGGGAGCTGCTGTGCCTTCCTGGTGAGTAGAAAAGTCCATCTATGGAGCACAGGCTGTTCTGAAAGACTGAACAGCATGGAGATCCCGCCTGAGCCCTGGTGAGCTCTCTGTTCAAGTTCATGAGAATATGGTGATGACTTGGTCATTCCTAGTGTGCGAAAATCAGCAATTACACCTTGGAGTTAGATATACTTTGAGCTCTTGCATTATCATCAGGCTTGGACTTGTTTGCCCAAAGATGGAAATCCACAGACTTCTCACTATCTGGAGACAAAACCTCACCCTCTCTGGATGCGTATTTCAGTCCTTGTGGGGCTGGGGACCTCATCTTGGGACCGTGCTTTCCAACCTTAAAGCCCCAGCGGTTTAAAGACTACCACTTCTCTGTGTGTATCAAATAGAACATCCAGATAGAATCAAGGCTCCTTGAGATAGAACTGCCTACAGGGTACGGCTTTCCTTGAGTGTTTACATTGCCTTTGATGTATTTTACAATCCCTGTACTTGATTTTGGTGTTTCTGAATTATGGTTCATCTCTAAGAAGGGAGCTCAGTTCTGCAACCAAGAATTTGTAGCCTTCTGCCACAAAGTTACCTTTCTCAGGAACTGGAACAAACCTGTGGGTGGAGGGCTGTGGAGGGCTGTGGAGGGCTGTGGAGGGCTATGGAGGGGTGTGGAGGGGTGTGGAGGGGTGTGGAGGGCTGTGGAGGGCTGTGGAGGGGTGTGGAGGGGTGTGGAGGGCTGTGGAGGGCTGTGGAGGGGTGTGGAGGGCTGTGGAGGGCTTCTCTCTTTAGCAGCTGGATCGTCCCAGCCAGTTCTCTGCAAGTGTGCTGGCCTGAGACCTGGCAGGCTCTCCTCAGGTCACCTCCCCACTGGGCTGTGTCTTCCGACCAGCGGATCTCAGCAAAGGACATTTCTATCAGTACATGCCGTGTTGTCATAAGTAAACGAGTCCCTTTTTAAGGCTTTTGCAGCCATGACAGGGCAGAACACGATGAGGTGGCATCTTCTTAATGTGCCCTCCCCCCTCGGGGAGGGTTTGTCTTCGTCCCACTGCTCTCTGTCCTTGTTGGGAACAAGGTGGGAAGGGGAGGAGAGGAAATGAAAGGAGAACAGAGAGAGCTGGGGAAGAGGGACAGATAAGTCAGACTGGGGTGAGAATTTGGTGGGTTTTGGAGAGTTGCAGGGCTTGAGGGAATTCGGAGGAAATAGGCTTTGCTAGAAGAGTTGTAGTGAGTTATATGTTGGATTTCAATCAACCTTCATCAAGCACAAAGTTTGAAAATATTTTCGTTATTTGTGGACACCAGACAGTCCCCCCTTAGTGCAGCTGGGACACAGATCTGTGGGAACACGAATTCTGGTGCACCAAGGGCCCACACTTTTATTGGGATGCTTGTACTTTGCTGGAGGGATGACCAGTCAGGGGTCCACAGGGAGGGAGGGAGCCTAACAGACTACTGGCATGACCTGCTCAAAAGCCCTGTCCCTTCTCGGTACACCTGCCTGTGATTCTAGAGTCTGGAGTCTGCCCTCTGTAAAACGGACAGCCACCTTCAGGGTCTACAAAAATGTCTTCCCTTCTTTTAAAATCAGAATAAAATAATGTAAATTAGCCTAGATTTGTGTGTTTTAACCAATGCAGATGTAAAATATGATTTGTCTTTTACTAAGGAAGGGACTCAGAAAGGCAAAAGTGCAGAGGGCTGAAGTCACAGCCCTTCTGTGCCTAACTGTCCTCCTGGGTCAGGCCCTGCATTGCCTCCTCCACCCACAGGGCTGACCACAGCCAGGGGAGGCTGAAGTCAGTGGTGAAATGTTGCAACATTGTTTACCCATAGATTTAAGCCAAATTCTTCAACTTTACTTTAAATAAAATCCCTCTAGCAACTTGATTATTTTATTGTTGTCTAATTCCTCTATCTAGTGCTCAGCTGTCCTAAATCCAGGTGGCCTGAAGCATTCAATGTCACACCCCCACAGCTACTTAGTTCAGTGGGTCAGACCCATTCATTCTTCTCACAAACTTCCATATGGCTAAGTGTAATCAACTCCTTCTTATAACTAAATTTCACCCCAATGAAAATTTTACCACTTAACTTTTCCTCAGCAATTCCTTCCATGGTTTGGTGCCGTGTGGCAGCATGTACGCGCAGACAGACGCAGGGTGTATTTGGCCGTGCTCATCATGACCTTGACGCTAAATGGTCATGTTGAAAGCCTCCCCGATAGACTTCTCTTTTCCTTCCTAGTCACTTAAACTCATTTTATGCACTGCCATGAGGACGACTCATTAAAAACACAAATCAGAATAAGTAATTAATGTGCCTAACTGCCTTTTGTGACTTGCCCTGTGTTTGGAAGAAAATAAAGACGCTACAGTGGCCCAGGTGGTCCTGGGGACTCACCCTCACCCCCTCCAGGCTCTCCGTGGCACTGAAGGTGCTCCCAGCACAGGCTTTTCGTTTCTGGTCCGTGGCCCACGTTGGCCAACCGCCAGCCTTAAACAAGCCCTGCCTAGTGCCAATGCCGTTCTTCCCCTGGCTAATGCTCCTTTATCTTTCAGGGCACTGTTGCTCTCCCAGAGAAGTTGTTTGTAACTCCCAAATCCAAAAGTCCCCTGACATAATCTTCACTGAGCCCTTCATTTTTCTTTTTAGCACTCCTGGAGACTTGCAATGACATGTGTGTGAGGACTTGTGTGATGTCAGTCTCCCCTGTCGGATCCTAACCTCCAAGTCTAGTTCCCCATGTGTCTCGCAGGCCCAGCCCAAGACCAATTTCATGTATGACTTTATAAAAACAAAGGGATTAAAAAAAAAGAATAACTGAATCCAAAAAGGAATGGCATCTTTATACTACAGATTTTAGAGTGTTTTGTTGCCAATTTCCGGTTCTTTTTCCCTGAAGAACTGATCAGACGGCTAAGCAGTGTGGCTGAGAGAACAGTCCGTGTTTTTTCTGGATCCTCCTCTCAGGGGTCCCTGTTGTTCTGAGTCCCTGCCATGAGGTCCCATTGTGTTATTTCAAGGCTCTTCACGCTCTTCCCAGACGAGCCTCAGCTTTTGCTTATGCACTTGCTGAAGAAACGGCCTTAAGTACAAACTTAAAATCTCTATCAATTGATTTCTTCTAAAGTCCTGCCATATCTCCAGTTTGCCTTGCAAATTTCTGGATGGCTGTTTTACTTTTTCATGAGAAGGAATGTGTGATGCTCCAACTTTGAGCATCCTGTATCTGTGTTCTCTTGGGTAGCTGCATTCTCTCTGCAGGGCCCACACTGTCCGTGGCTGTGCTTTGGTGAGGACACCTGCATTCTGGGATAAAAATAACACGAGTTTTATTTAGTGCTTACAACATGCCAGCCACTGTTCTAAGCATGAGTTCATTTAATCCTCAAAACAAACTAACAAGGCAGGTCCTGTTACAATCCCGTTTTTAGATCAGAAAACCTGAGGCAAGGAAAGTTGAAGTAACTTGCTCTAGACCATACTCTAATGACAGAGCCAGGGTTCAAACCCAGGCAGCCTGGCTCCAGCGTCCCAGCTGGTAACGGCTATGTAACAGGGCCTGCCTGGGGACTTGTGAATGCCATGACAATTAGGAAATGCATAAGATGAATTTTTTTCCTCAAGCAATGTGGATGATTTGCTGCTGTGGGCTGCATCTTGTCCCTTCTTAAAAAGAGTTATCCATTAGAAAACTGCTGATTTGGGGGAGCATTGTCCTCATAAAGTTTTCATAAGGCATCATTGATTTCAACATTGTTCCACCCAAGCTTCATCATAAATTTGATGTTTTTTATGGCTTTAATTTTGGACAGATTTCATGTTGCTCCGATAGGGGTTCTTTCCAAACTGATATTTCTAACTAGATCCTGTTCAGACATGTCATAACAAGTCAGTAAGAATTTATTCTGGTGCAAAAAAAAAAAAAAAATGGAAATCCACACAGTTTTTTCATAATGTGCATTTTCCCCGAACTTCTTGAAGACCCCTCATATGTAGAAAGTTAGAGCATACACAGATCAGAATTTTGCTAAATTCAACACCACTTATTCTTGATACTTTTCAAGAGCAAGGATTTGATATCTAGTTTTCCCAGTTTATTTTCTGCTGCTATGTAAAGAGGGTTAATGGAATGCGAATATCGATTGTTCAAGATGGTAAGCATACCATCTGCCAAGCAGCCCATTCAGCGTCTTGGGACAGAAGAATTCTAACCATGTGTAAGTGTCCTATTGACTCAGCTGGTCCACACTCACCGTGCTGGGTAGCTCCTCCTCCCGCACCTCAGCCCCTGTCCTCCAACTTCTTCCTTATTGATTTTTGAGGTCCACCTCCACTGTTCTGCCCAGAGTATAGCAAACCAATACTCTGAAAACGAGGACAGCCCTTCTGCAATAGGGAAATACATTGTCCAGCATTCCCAGGGAAGCAAGACGACTGGTTATATAATCCTTATGAATGCTGGCACGGTTTTGTCCTTGCAGAGTTTCAAGGAAGGCAGCACGCTCCTTCTTCAACTTAGACAGCCGGGTCTCTCTCACCCTCTGTAGAGCAGGCAGGAGACGGGAAACCAGCCCTTTCCTGAACACAGAAAAGACAACCGTTTGTTTGCATTCTTTGTTTGCAAAACAGAAGAATTGTATAAGGAGATTGACTCCGAGTTTTTGGGAAAAGTTTAACAAGGGGCTGAAGGAAACATCAAGTTACTTGAAGCCATTTAAGGTATTTACATCTCTTTACAGAATGGGTTCCTGAACACTTTCCAGCTCCGTTTCTTACCCAGATGCTTTCCAAGCACCAGTGAATCAGCCAGAACCAGTGACAATAGCCAGAACAGGCTAAACATTTTGCTTAAATCTCTTTGCATCCTACCCTCCCTGCACAAGAATAAATGCTGCCGCTGCCCCCGGCGGGCACCGAGGCTGCAGTGAGCTCTTCACGTGATTTCCTGCGGGGAGAACTGAGGAGTCGCTGCTGCTCGGTCCTGTCCTCATCCTCGTCCCCTGGACCCTAGGGGACTGCGAGTGGTGGCTCAAGGTGAGGGTGGTCAACATTGGTCCAACCGCCACCGCCTTCCTGCGCGTCCCCTTGGAGCGCAGGTGCGCGCAGCCAGTCCGAGCCTGCACATATCGGGTGCCGGGAGCCGGGGCGCGGTCCTCCCCAGCTGGCTGGAGGGGACAGCCATACTCTCACGACTTTATCTGAAGAAGCAGAACAGCCTCTGCGTCCAAGCAGAGGGTGTCGGTTGAGCCCAGCGGTTACGTTCAGGGCAAACGGTAATTCTGCCTTGGTCGCGAGGCGCTGCGCGGCCAACGCTTTTGCGGGCGTTTTTTTTTGTCATCAGGATGGGGAATTTGGGCGCGGGAGGGCGAGAGTCAAAACGACCAGGGGCTCCCCGCCCCCCGTGCCGGGGTAGTTGCGGTCCCCCACGTTGGGGCAGGTGGCCTCCCAGGCAGGCACAGTTTGAGTGCACACATTTCTTTCCCAAAGGTGAACAAGACGTGCGGGGCCTCCGGCCCACTTCTTTGCTGTTCCCTTCCGTAGGTGCGTAGGAAAGGCGGCTCCCGCCTTGCCCTGTCACTGCTGTGAACGAACCCACGGGGCAGAGCGAGGGTAATGTTTGTTGCACAGAGAACCAATTACTGGAGAGGCAGGTTTGTCCAGGAAGAAAGGATCGCTTTGGAAGCTGTGTCTGCTGTGTGCGCGTGCGCGGCAGTCCCCACCTACAGGGCAGGGCTTCTTTCTGGGAGTGGAATGAAAATGCTTGAGGGGCGGGGCCTCATACCGTGGATGGAGCACAGGGCACCTGGTCCCCGTGAGAAATCACGCCGCACATTCCACGAACAAAACATGGTGGCTGAGCCCCTCCTAGGGAGGAGCCTTTCCTGTTATAATAAGGTAGCGGTGAATACTGGTCCTTCTGTCGGCCTGGAGTGCAGGCTCCGTGGGCCCTTGGGCACCATCTGGGCAGTGTATCGCTTGTCTCCTCCTTTCCGGACAAACAGGTGGTGTAAGTCTCTGTCGTTACCTCAAGGCTGCAAGGAGGTTCTGTGGTTACTGGGGAGAAAACTCAACAGGGAATGCTTCAGGGCAATAGAAAGGTTTAAAGTTCTGTTTGGTAATTTTCACTGGCCTGGGAATTTGAAACATAAAAGAACTATAAAGAAAACTGTAAAAAAATTTTTGTTGTTGGGGTGGCGCCTGTGGCTCACAGGAGTAAGGCCCTGGCCCCATGTACCAGAGGTGGTAGGTTCAAAGCCAGCCCCAGCCAAAAACTGCAGAAAAAAAATTTTTGTTGTTGTTGTTAATGGAGCTGGTTATACTGGCGGCTCCCCTCCAGGGTGACGTCCTGCCTGGGTTCCTCCTCTCTGTACAGGGACAAGCCCATCTGCAGGTTCAGGATGGTGGCATCCGCGCCGTGCAGCATGCGGACAGGAGGCAAAGTGCACCCCCCAGTCCTGTCATCCATGTACAATCTGCCAGATTAATCTTCCTGATTGTTTTTTCTTTAATCAAATTACTGTCCAAGTCCCGTGTGGTTGATAATAAAACCCGAAAGCTTTAGCTTATGTTTAAGATTATGATCTGGTCCAGGCTAGTTTTACAGTTTTATTTCCAGCTTTTCCCTTTCATATTCTCCCCTCCAGCCAACCAGACTGTCTGAGTTCTGAGACACACCTGATGTTTCCCTGACACCCACACCTTTATGTCTGCAGTTACCTCCACCTGGAATTCCCTTTCTTTTGTGCCCACTTGTCTAAATCGCACCCATTAGTGACATGTCATCTCCTTTCTTGTCACCTCCCTTGGGACCGCATCTGGATCGTGTCTGGTACAACACTTTCTACTTGCCTTGATTTTCTTACTAAGACTACATATAATTAAATTGAGTTATAAGCGATATGAGGTGGGTTCCTGTCTGATTTATTTTTTGCCATTACTCACGTGACTGGCAACATCTATTTAGGTGCCTGGTAAAACTTTGTTGAATAAATATGTGAGCAATTATGCATCTCAGCTTGCTCTCTGATCCCTCTTTATCTTGCTCCTGAAGAGAGATGAATCTAATCTTTTAACCCCCACAAAATCCACCATAATACCATTATTGATTGGTCGCCACATACCTTAGATATCCTTAGTACAAAATTGTGCTCTCATGTGTCCTCTGAAATACATTATTATTTAATCAAGTCAAGTTTGTTCAGGCCTGGTGGCTAAGGGAAGTTTCAGCTGACATCAAGTTGGAAAAATGGGGTAGTGTTTATAGTATCCTTGTCAAACCCCAGACACCTAGCCCCTTCTGCCCCCATGACTCAGAAGTCTTCTTTTCCATGATGGTGTTGTAGGCTAAGAGATGCAGAAAACATAGGGCGGCACCTGTGGTGCAAAGGAGTAGGACCCCAGCCCCATGTGCTGCGGGTGGCGGGTTCAAATCCAGCCTCAGCCAAAAACTGCAAAAAAAAAAAAAAAAAAAAAAAAAAAAAGAAGAGGAAAAGAAAAGCAAAAAACATAAGGCTAGAAACACAAAGGGCTGGTCGGGGAATAATAAGTGTCATGATGATAATCACGACTAACATTTATTTAGCTTTTAACATGTGCCAGCACTGTGTTAAACACTCTTGGAGCTAAGTTAAGCTAATTTCACATTCACAAGGACACTACTAGGTAGGTATTTACTGTATTTTACAAATGTGGAAGCTGGTTGGGTGCAGGGGCTCACCCACCTATAATCCCAACACTCTGGGAGGCCAAGGCAGGTGGATTGCTTAAGCTGAGGAGTTCAAGACCACCTGAGCAAGAGGGAGACCCCGTCTCTCCTAAAATAGAAAAAGATAGCCAGGCATGGTAGTGGGCACCTATAGTCCCAGCTACTTGGGAGGCTGAGGCAGGAGGGTCATTTGAGCCCAAGAGTTTGAGGTTGTTGTGAGCTATGCTGATGCCATGGCCCTCACTCCTGGGGCGACAGAGTAAGACTGTCTCAACAAAACAAAACAAAGCAATGAGGAAGCTGAGGCACAGATATGAAAAAACTTGTGCAAGGTCTCCCAGCACAGCTGGGACCTGAACTCAACCGTCTGATTTCCAATCCAGCACGTCACTGCCGACCTCCAGGCCGTTAGCAGGTTTTGAGAGCTGCAGCCCAGCAATGGAGAGGGAGGAGAGGTACCGCTTGTTCTGAGCAGCTCACGGCCCTGCAGGGACAGAGCCAGGGAAGACCGGATGAGTGAAGTCCTTGGTTCTTTACGCCGTCTCCATGTGCAGTCTTCGGCACCGGGTGGTTTGCGTAGTAACTGCCCATCTCCACCTCTGTCTCTCCGGTAGGCTTTGGACTCCTCAGGGCAGGGGCCGTGGGCCTCACTGCGGCTGTCCCTCAGCCCCCACAGAGCCTCATACATGGCTGGCATATGGAACTTGTTGAACTATGAATGAGGTTGTTGAGGAGACAAATCTAGTAGCAGGTGAGAATGATCTTGGCTGCTCATTTGGGCCGGAGTCCCAGAGAGGGCTCAGGGAGGAGGGAAGGCTGGGGGGATGGGCGAGGTTTAGAGGTTCCTCTTCCTCACCCCTTTCCCTTCTTTCTCCTCTTTCTTTTCCTTTCCGCTTCCCTTCCTTTTCCTCCTCTCTTCCTCTCTTTCCTTGTTGATATGCACATTTTAATTGTAGACCTTGTAAACATTTATTTTGTAATCAAAGAAATGATCTCTTCCCCCAGCTCCCCATAGCCACTAAATCTCTTCTTAGGTAGCTCTGAGCTCTGCTGCAGAGCTTGGTTTCTGCTTGTGGGGGGAACTATCTGGCCCAGCAGGGGGGTAGGCCCAGCAGGGGGATAAGCCAAGAAGGGGGGTAGGGCCAGCAGGGGGATAAGCCTAGAAGGGGGGTAGGCCCAGAATGGGAGTATAGCAACGTGGGCTGAGGTTTCAGCTCTTACCCACAGCAGTAATTAGGCGTTTAAAGGATGGGACAAATTTAGAAATGGCTTGCCTTTTGGCTGGCACTCCTATTTGGGCCCATGGGTAAAAATGTTTATCTTCTCCACTTCAAGTTAAAAAAAATAACCAGCTTTAGAAAGTTTTTTCCTTATACGTTTTTTCCTTATTATAAACTTAGAGTACTAGAATGAGTCACAGGTTTTTCAAGGCACATGTGCCCCTTTCAGGAAGATTCTGATGTGTCCTCCTGGTGTGTGGTACTTGCCATGAAGGGTCTCTGGGTAGATGTCCCTGGGGCTCATTCCAGGCACCCCTGCATGGCCGCACAGCTTTGTGGAGGAGAAGCATGCTCATCCTGTCTGGGATGAGGGACACTGTCTGTGCAGGTCGCCTCCTGCCTGAGCACGGCTTGCCAGGCAACGGGTGACAGCCGGCCTATACTCTGCTCGCCAGGTCCTGCCCTGTGAGGGGCAGACCCTCCTGGGGGAGGGACTCTTCCTCCAGTGTGCCCAGAGATGCCCTGTGGGCCCAGCAGCCCTGCCCTCCTGGACTTCAGATTCACCTGGGGAGAGATACGAGGAGTGAGCAGACTCACAGGCATGCCGAGAGGTGGGGGAGAGCAACAGAGGGAAAATAAAAGGTGCTCTGGGGCGGGAGAATCACAGCTCCTACACACACTGAGGGGAGGCTAGAGTGTCAGGGTCCCTTCGTGGTTGCCACTTAGCAAGGCCCCGGACTGGTCGGTGTCCGGCCCTGGCTTACCTAGGGACCTCTGTACTGTCCTCTCGCTCAGGAACAATTGCTCTTAGGTGCCTGAGGGCTAGTTACCTTAGCAGAACGGGGAGAGAGAGAGTCTTAGAGAGAGTAAAGCAGTCTTCTTAGAAAGGTAGATCTTAGTCTTTAGTAGAGCTTGGTGATCTTCAGCAGAGAGACGCTGTGCTGTCATTCTGCACGCAGAAGTGAGAGTCAGAGTGAGCGTTTGTGATAGAATGCGCATGCTCCCGAATGCCTTCTCCTCCAGCCTAATATAAGGCTAATCTTGTGCCCCAACACCACAGGTGTAGAGACTGCCAATTCACCACTGCTCTCATCTCACGAGCTCTCATGCTTGTTAGGAGAGCTAAATCCCTCTCCGTGCCCTTTCCACCCAGGTGTTCCATTATGGAGCTGTACAGGTATTTCTTAGAACTCTCATTCCTCCTAGCCATAGGCTATATGGGCTCTACAGTGGAGCTGCAGTCAGGGGAGGGACTTCCCAGGCAGGGGCTGGGGGGAGGAGGGTCTGTGTCTTGGTTAAATTTGCAAGTCATCCAGGCCAGGCTATGGGAGCCAGGTGTTAGTCTAGGTGTCACTGTGAAAGTATTTGAGGACGTGATTAACATCAGCAATCTGACTTTAAGAAAAGGAGATTATTTTGGATGTGACTCATCCAATCAGTCAAAGGCCCTAAAAATAAAAACTGAAGCTTCTCAGGAAGAAGGGATTATTCTGCCTCAAAACTGCAACGTAGACGTCCTACCTGAGCTTCAGCCTACTGGCCCGCCTTACAGATTTTGAAGTTGCTAATCCTGCATGATTGCATGAGCTAATTCCTTAAGATAAATCTCTTTATGGGCATATGTGCACATTTATATGTGTGGTTATAGATGTATGGGTACATATTATATACACTTGTAGACCCGTACGTATAGACATCTGGCTGCTTCTGTATCTCTGGAGGGCCCTGACTGATGTTGGTGGCACATACTAAGCCCTAAAGGTATGTGCTAGGCCCAGTCGAGGTGCTGAAGGGGGCTGTGTGGCCTGAAATCAGTGATCGTGGCACAGGAGCCTTGGAGAGGGAGTTCGGGCTGGAACGGGCAAGGCTCGGACAGCACATTAAGAACTGTGTGTTTTATCGTCAGCTCAAGGGATACCGCCAAGGGGTTTTTACTGTGATTTATGCAATGTCCTCCTGTACTCTGTAGCTAGGCTGTTCCCTTAATAGACCGGTCTTGCCTTAACTTACACAATACACCTCAGATATCCCTCATGCAATGACTAATGCTGGGGATTATTAGCAGGAAGCTGGGGAATCGTTCGGCCAGGAGGCTTCAAAGCCTCCAAGTGACATCAGCAGGCTAGACTGGTTCAGTCGGCTGATGCAGCCTTGTCTTCACAGGTGGCCAGGTCTTTGCAGCTGGAGTACACAGGGCACAGGCCCGGCCCCACCAGGCACACCAGAGTGCTGGAGCAACGAGGGGGACCCGCGGCTCTGCCTCTCTCGCGCCTTCCGCACGGTGCTGCCGGGGCTGTCCACATAGGTCACACCCTGGGGAATGAGGGTATCCTACCCAGGGCCAGGGGGCTGGATGTGGTCGGCGTGGGCTCAGGGGGAGGTCTCTCAACACCACAGGTGTAGAGACTGCTCCAGGGGGCAGCCGCAGAGCTCTGGCCCCACATCTCAGCTGCCCGCGTAGGAGAGTGGGCAGATGCCAGCCCCTGGGCAGAGTTTACAAGGTGAGGAGATATATAGCGTCATTCACTGTAGCCTGAGGTCAGTTCCTTAACTCCCCAGACACTGCCTGTATCGGGGCTCTAGGGTTCACTGGCCCCCAGACTCCTCAGACCTCCCAGAGACTGACGTGTGAACGAGATCCATCACGTTAGTTTGCACAGACTGTGCAGACAGACCCGTGCTGCTGCAGATAAAGCCATGCGGAAGTCAAACTGTGACCAGAAAGTCCCTTGGGGGGCTTAGAATTAGGCAGAAATATGTGAGTGACATTTTAGTGTAGCTAGAAAGAAGCTTGACGAATAATGCCAACATCTGGCTAAAAACAGGGCCTGGACTGTGTTTGAGGCTGAACATCATAGGTGCTTGATGTAAATAGTTATCGAATGAATACACGAATGAGCAGACACCTGTCCAGAATGAGCCTCCTCGTTGGTGATAACAGCAGCATAGTAACACCAGTAGCTACCACTTACTGTCAGTTGACGTGTGTGGCACCTGCCAGGCACTTGGCAGGGGTTGTGTCCCTCAGCCCCACAGCAACTCTATGAGGCAGGCACTGCTGTGGCCCCCACTATAGATGAGGAATCTTGGACTCAGAGCAGGTGGGTGGCTGCCCAAGGCCCCTCAGCTAGTAGGAGAGGAGCTGGGATCGGATCCAGTTCAGTTACACTCCTGTACCTTAAGCCATGTGCTATTGTGACCAGCAGGGCTTTCCCCTGCAAGGTGGTTGTGTTTGCCGGTATGCAGGTTACAGGGTGATTTCTCCGGTGTCATTTTCTGCCACTCTGCATTGAGCAATGTCACAGGTGTCTGCCTGTCCCTGTTGTGTAGAGCTCTTTACTGCCTTAGACAGCTTCTCCTCCCTTGGCTGGAGTGCCCCGAGTGTATAGTGAGGAATTTCTACCTTTGAGAGTCGGCTAAGGGAGATGCACCCGAGGCAGGGAGTGAAACGCGGTCCCTCTGGACAAATGAGAAAGGAGGCTCAAGGTGCTCAGAACTCTCACTGAGAAGGATGGATGCCTCCCAGGGCAAAGGGCAACGGCTATGTGACAAGCTGACAACCCCAGCTCTCCAGTGAGGTCCCCTCGCTCTCCAGGTCATTCAGCCCAGTTAGTATGGTGTTGGGGGCAGGAGAAGACTGCAAGACAGCAGTGTATGTCGTGCTGGGGCGAGAGGTTTCTTGTAGCCCGTTCGTGATTTGGTTTAAAAGTGAGCACCTTAGGAAAAAACAAACCGTTGAGAGAGGATTATGAAACAACATTGTGGCCTTTCCTCTCTGTGGCAACTGGACAAGGTGACACTCTTTCACTTTACTATCAGCCAGGTAGATTATCCCAGGCTTTCAAAAGCCCAGCGCCATTAGGAAGGAGATTGCTGCTTTACCACCAATACCCTCTTTCTAGGACCTGAATGGGTACCTAGCAGTCCCTCCTGGACACCCTCTGGAGGAGGTCAGAGGGCAAGAGTCATGGGTCACCATCACAGACCTGGGCAGTATCTGTGGTAGTCCGACTTTGCCACCTGCTATACAGTTCCATCAGATGCTGTAATCTATTTTACATGCAATTCTGCATTTCCCGAAATATATTATTGTGAGGTTATAAAAATATACTCTGAAAAAAACATAGCATGACCTATTTATTTATTTTTTGGATGAAGCCTGTTTAAAAGAAGAAAAACTAACAACACAAGCCCCCAAGTTTTGAGTAGCTCATCCTTATATGAAACTATTGAAATGAAAATATTATTTATTCTGAAACTTGCTCTAGAGTGACTTAGGTTAAGGTCTTGTCTGGGCTGAAAAAGGTGGATCTGTCTCATGTTATGTCTATGGGATGAATGGCACTGGGATAACACTTGAGCTGGGTGTAGGTAATGGACACTTCAGAGTACTATTTCTTCAACAACTTTTCTTGCCAATATTCTATTAGATGTGCACATTACATTTTACCAGTACACGTGTGCGTATAGCATCACACACTTAAGAAAGAAATCCCTTTCCTTAGTAGTATAAAGCATTTTGATATTTTCTATGTTATTATATTATATTTGATTCAATTAAAAATGGCTTGCAACCTATTAAATTAATTTAATATCCTCTACTAGGCAGTGACCTACAGATCGAAAAACTCTCCTTAGGAGTTACTGACAAATTTTACCCAAGGGACAGGAAAAAGGAAAAGGAAAGAGTGGTCCCTCTCTCCTTTTTTTTTTTTTTTGACACAGAGTCTCAAGCTGTTGCCTTGGGTAGAGTGCCGTGGCATCATAGCTCATAGCAACCTCCAACTCTTGGGCTCAAGCAATCTTCTTGCCTCAGTTTTTCTATTTTTAGTAGAGAAGGGTCTTGCTTTTGCTCAGGCTGGTCTTGAACTCATAGAGCTCAAGCAATCCACCTGCCTTGACCTCCCAGAGTACTAGGATTACAGATGTGAGCCACCGCGCCCAGCCGTCCCTGTCTTTCTTTAGAAATTATAGTGGAGTGAATGTTACCCTTTTGTGGGGGAAATACAGGAGCTGATGGAGTGGGTCCTGGGCCAGCCATTGATTTGATTTGGTTGGAGACACACAAAAAATATCCAATTATTTACTAGGTGTGGCCTATGTTTAGCCATTGCTTTAAGGCTGAGGATATGGGGTAGGTAGCATAGGCTTTGCCCTAAAAATGCTTATAGCTGTTTACTGTGGATTTGATTACCCAGGGAATGCCCTTAGAATGAAACCCAAAGAGGTCCAGGGAAGAGTCCCGAGAATATTGAATTTTAAGGGATGGGCAGAGAAATGGGACTCTGTAGTAACAACAAATAAACAAACAAAAAACTCAAAATAAAAATACCAAAAAGCAAATAGAAAAGGAGGAAGAAGCATCCTAGGAAGCAAGGAAAGAGCATATTTTAAGGAGAAGGGAGTGGTCAACCGTGATGGATCTGCTGAGACATCAAGCAACTTAAGGACGAAGAAAGGTCCATTGTATCCAGTAGCATGGAGAGCACTGGGACTTTAGGGACAGCTACTTGGGAGGCCAGGTGAGAGCAGAGGCCAACGGAGGTGAGAAGTTAGTAGGCTATAAGCTGAATAAACTAGTTTAAGTGAAATGGTAAGTTGCAAGTGAATGTGACTGGCTTACGAAACCATGGCCTTGGCCTTGTTAACATTTCCCCTTCAAACCTCGTCTCTATGCAACCTCGTCTTTGTGTTGCAACATCATGAACCACGACCAGTTCTGTAGACCAAAGGGTGCTGTTATTGAAAGGGTATTGTTAAGTTCAATTTCTTTGATCCATCATACTCAGAACCATAATTGAGATTGAGATAAGGATGCCCATATGGCCATGTCAATCATTAAAACTTAAAACAAAGATAAAAAGTCAAATAGAAGACCAGGTTCTCCAGTGACTGTAAGCCCAGAGACTCATATTAGGATGGGACACTAAGACTCAGTCCCCTCATGTGACATTTAGGTAACTACCTACAGGTCTTAGGTGCCTTTAAAAGGGAAAATGAACACTACACAAGTTCCTGAGAAATGGGCTTTTGACAGGGGGAAGTGGATTAGGTGACAAATCAAATCACCCACTCACAGAAAGGGACTTTAGGGGCAGGAAAGGGACTTTAGGGCTCCCATGTCATGGCTATCTACAATTATTTGTCCACTTTTTTCTTTTCTTTTTTTTTTTTTGGAGATAGGGTCTCACTATGTTGCCCTCAGTAGAGTCTGTGGCATCATAGCTCACAGCAACCTCAAACTCCTGGGCTTAAGCGTTTCTCTTGCCTCAGCCTCCCAAGTAGCTGCAACTACAGGTGACCCTCACAATGCTCAGATATTATTTTTTATCTATTAAATCATAGCTGTGTACATTAGTGCAATCATGGGGTACAGTGTGTGGGCTTTATATACAATCTGAAATATTTTCATCCAACTGTTTGACATAAGGCTATTTTTTTTTATTGTAGTTTTCATTGTTGTTTAGCAGGCCCAGGCTGGTTCGAACCCACTAGCCCCAGTGCATGTGGCTGGCGCCCTAACTACTGAGCTATAGGCACCAAGCCTATTTGTCCCCTTTTTAACTGAGAGACAATTAAAGAGTCCTTTGAGAATTGTAAACAGAAAAGCCCTCTGTGCATGTGTGTGACTGCACGTGTGCACGTAAGCCAAAAACTCCTAGGGAAGAGCCTTGTTCCTGAGTAAAGAGACTGCAAAAAATCTGATAATATTTACTTAAAACCAACGTCCATATTGTTTATTCATTCAAAGATTAGGTGATTTGTTCAACTGGGATGTCATCAAGAGGGGTGTGTGTGTGTGTGTGTGTGTGCGTGCGTGCGCACAACAATGTGTGTCCACATCATTGTTGGAATTGACTTTGGAATGTGTATAAGGTATATTTTTTGTTTCTGACATTTTTCTTTTGAGACAGGTACTGACTGACTGTGGGCGAGGGAGTTGCTAGGTTTCCAGATAGTTTGAGACCCCGTTTTGGAGGAAGGCGTGAGTGTGTGCATCTTCCCAGGCCAGGGTCGGGGGAACACCAAGGTTCCCCAGCGGCCCAGGCTGCTCCCCACAGCTGCCTGCTTTCTTTGCATGATCACTTCCAGTTACAAAACTCAGAGGAGGCTGCTGAAATAAACGAGTTTGGGCAATTTTGAGGAATTCATTAAGAGGGATATTTGATAACAACTAAGGGAAAAGGGAATCTGCTGCCAGACGGCATGTGAAAATGTCGAGGAGTCTTTGATCACCATCCAGGGCTGCTAGCCACTTCAGCATCGTTCCGGAGGCCCATCTGCCTTGGTTAAGGTTTTCCCCTGTTTCCAGGATTAGGCACTGTTAGCCTTCATTCTCCAAATAGTTCCTGATCTATTAGGCTGAATCATATGAAATTACCACTTTTATAGGTCCAAAGTGGTCACATATGTCATTAATTTTATATAGTTAACCAGATTAATTTTGGCAGGTCCTCTCTCCTTGCCTCTGCTGATCCCTGCTCCTCTGATCTCGGGTTCTCACGTAGTTTCAACTACTACTTCTTTTCTGTGGGTCACTCCCAAGTGTACACCTTCAGCTCAGGCCCTGAACTTTGGACTTGAATATTCAACTTTTTTTTGACACTTTTATCAAAAAAGATTATGGAAGTATAGGTTAACATTTTTTTCTCTCAGCCTTTTAAAGATATAATTCCATTGTTTTCTGGTGTCTGAGTTGCTAAAAAGAAGTCTAGTGTCATTCTTTTGTAAGTAATCTGTCTTTTGACATTGGTGGCTTTTAACATTTTATCTTTTTTCTATTACTATAATGTGTCTACATGTGGATTTACTTTTTTATATCCTGCTCAGCAATTGATATACACTTTGAATTTTGTATGTCCTCCTTCAATTCTCAAAAATTATCGTTGACATCCCTCTGCCATTCTGTGTATTTTCTACTTTGGAAACTCCTTTTAGACATACACCAGGGCTTTTCAGTTTGTCCTTCATGTCTCTTATTTCTGTTTCATATTTTCCACTTCTCTATCTCTCTGGGCAGCAGATTCCCTTTCCCTTGGTTGCTCTATCACTCAGTGGTTTTGTGATTGCTCTTATCTGGTTCTTAGCTAATCTTCTGTTACTAGCTCTGGGCTTCAACAGATATTGCTCGCGATGGGACTATGTCCCAGTTGCCAGGCAGAAACTGCAGCTGTCCTCAGATTGAGGAATGAACAAAAAAGCTCTGTCTGAGCCCCTGTTTATCACAGTGAATGGAGTGCTGTCCTCCCACCACAATGAAAATGGATTTCACTCCCCATGTCTCTGGAAAAGTTGAGTTTCTGGTTGCTTTTGTCTGTTTCCCATCCTGGAGTCTGGTAGTCCTGAGCCTTCAACCCTCAAAATCCCCGAACTTCCACCCTGCGGTTGAGGAAATAAAGGCTTTGGGAGCATATGCCACCATCTCAAGGTCTCCAGGGCAATGCATGGCTGATTGACACTTGTGGGCCTGTCTGGTGCCTGTGAAGTGCTTAGCTGTGGCAGGCTTTCCCTAGGAGCACCTCAGGAGCACAGCTGTGTCTTGCTGGACTTCACAGTCCTGGATAAGGTGTTATCGGTGTTCAGTACACAGAACCTGCAGTGATTTGAACTATGAGGACTTTAGGTCAAGTTAGGAATTTCCATTAAGACTGGGACTTATCAGTAGTCTCCTTACTTAGGTCCAGATACCCATGTCTCCATTTTGAGCCACCAGTACCTTTTAGGAGGTTTTCAAATATCTGAGTCTCTTGCCAGAAGAAATAAGAGTAAAAGGCTCGTGGCTTTCTCTCTGGCTAAGACAGACTAACAGGGATATTCTACCCCATGTGAAGTAGTCTGCGGCCACTTGTCCTCGTTGTTAGTAAGTAAATATGTTGTGCATTAGCCAAGTTATCATGTGCTGGTCTGGGTGGTTTATTTTCTCACTTTGTTAAAAACCTGGAACTACTGTGGTATAGTGAAAAGAGTATGAAATTTGGAGTTAGAAACTCTGTTTTTAACTCTTCACTATACCATTTATTAACTGTAACTTTGGGGAATTTAACCTCTCTAAGCCTCAATCTTCTCATCTGTAAAAGGAGAAGATCAATAATAATACCAATACTTGTTATGGAGATCAATGAGATAATTTACTAGAAAGCTCTTTGCTAATTGCAAAAGGGCATACAAAGGCTATTGGTCTGCACAAGTAAATTTATGGTATGCAATTATTATAATAATATAATATTGATAGCATTACAAATTAAGTTAAAAATTCACGAATTCAACAACCATTTGTTGAGCACCTATTATATGCCAGGAACTGGGTCAGGCTCTGGAAATACTCACCTGAGTCAAACACTGGTTTGGGTAGGAACACTGGTTTTCCCTTGGGTAGGAATGGCCACTGTTCTTCCTCACCATTTCATCAGCAAGTACCATGGATTTTCTATCTGAAATAAGTCTGGGGTCTGTCCCCTCCTCTCCATCCCTACTACTGCCACTCTAGTTTCTCCTTTGCTTAGATTACTGCAGCAGCTCCCCACCCAAGGGGTTTCCCTGCCTCCTGTTCTGCTTCAGTCCTGCCTCTTCCTCAAATCCATCTATTCTGCAAGGCCACTAGAACTACTAAATCACAGAGTTGCCCGTGACTTTCTTCACTCCTAAAAGATAAACACCCATGTGTCAGTGAGCTGGGACATGGCCTCTATGGCTCCTGACTAACCCCCTACTGTCCCCTTCCAGAATTTCTTGCTTTGCCTTTGTTGAATGGTTCTGATGTGTTGCCCAGACACACCATGTAGTGTGGCTGTTTTCTCCGTATAAGTAACCCCAGGCTGTAACCTCTCCTGCCTTATTCTGCTAGTAAGACTCATCTTCTGGGTCACTATCCCCCAAAGCTTTCTCTGACCATCTTTCTACTTCTTCTTGCACCTCAGGTTGAGTTAGGAAAAATGCCTAATAATAGTGTTATTGATTCAAATTATATGCACAACTCAGAATGTGAAGAAGTTTGACACATCCTTTAAGAAAGGTTAAACCTCTCTGGCAGGTGGGATCTGCCCAGAAACTTCCCTTTGGGGACACAGGGAGACAGCGTGAACTTCTGGACACCCTGAGGAAGGCAAAAGCGGCGGAGATTGGGGAAGTGGTTGTGTACGTTTCCTTCAGTCTAATACTGTCAGCAGCTGTGGGTGGGGCAACAGTGGGACTGCAGGCTGGAAAGGCCTTGCCTGTGTGCTGTTTGGGTTTCTTTGGACTTGGCACTCAGTTGAACTGCCTTGGGAGAACTTGGGCAAGAGTGCAGTGGTCTTTGAGCATTGTCTGGGGCCCCAGACTGGGCCACTGAGCCAAACAGAGCTACCAGTGTTTGGTTGTGGGCTGTGTGGAGCCACTGTGGGAGAACTGCCCTGGCAAGCTCCACCCTCAGGGTCACAGAACAAGCATCAGGTGGGAGTGAGTAATTTAGTGACTGAGCAGCCTAAACGTGGGGACTGAGCCTTAGCCCTTAGGGGCATAGGGTGAGACCGGTTTTGGCACACTGGGTAAGTGGATAGCCACTTAAGGAGTGATCCCAGCCACAAGCGCTTTTCTGGGACAGCTTGTGCTTAGCCTAAGTTAGCAATTTAAAGTGTCTTCTAAGCAGGCTGAGGAGGATTTAAGCTCTCCATCCTGTGGGGTTTGAGAAATCATTAGAGACACAGGGTCACTCCCTACAAAGATCCAGTAACAACAGAGTGATTCTACCAGGGTCTGATCTGCC
>CAUYON010132511.1:0-14707 GCA_963573935.1 Arctocebus calabarensis
ATGTACGCACGCATATCAAAGTATGCTCTAGGAAAAAGCAAGTTCTAATTTGTGGAAAAAGGATTGAATATTTCTGTTTTCTGAAAAGAGTTATTTTGTATTTTGTTTTCTATTAAAATACATTTAGTTTCAAAAAAAAAAGTGTTGGCGTCTCATTTCAACTCTGAACACAGGTGAGTGTGTGGCCCCTGGGATGATATCCTGTCCCCTCTCGTCAGGGGAGCAGCAGTAAGCAGTGAAGCTGTGTTCTTCTCATCTATTCTGTGTTCTCTTCAGCTTACTTTGAATTGTGACTTACCTTGGCATTCACTTGGATAACTTATGGCATTTAATGTTTTTACATGCAGGTTGACAGTTGCCGACTGGAGACAACATATTTATTTTACCATCTAGAGTCATTTGGTAGTGTCCTACTTGCAGCTTCCTTTAAAGACCACTCTCTACTACACAGCATAAGGACTGGGTTCGTTAATAAACTCAAAGTATTTCTTGAACAATTCCAGATAAAGGACTCCTTCAAAATTAAGTATACTTCAAAACATAATTTTCTGGCAAGGACACCAAGAATCATCATATTTTGAACAACAGTGATAAATCACTGCAATATATGTGAGTTGGGGAATGTGTTGAGGAAAATCAGGTGAAATTAAATGAGAAGACTAAGATTTCATGCCAACTTTTTTTTTTTTTTTTCAGTTTTGGCCGGGGCCAGGTTTGAACCCACCACCTCCAGTATGTGGGGCCAGCACTCTACTCCCTAGAGCCACTGGAGCTGCCCCATGCCAACTGTTATTTTACTTGAGTCTATAATGCTAATTAATGGGAAATGTTTCTTATTCACAAAATCTGTATATTGTTGTAAAAAAAATACTTGGGTAACTTAGTCTGACAGCATCACCTTCCACGTGTTCTAGAGGTAAAGCCTAGAGTTCTGATCTGTAGGTGCAAACTCTTAGGTTCTGTGTGGCCTGTTATGTATGAGAAACAACATTCCTGAAGGGAATTGTTCTCAGAAGTGAAGGTATCACTGATTTAGAATGATTTGGTAAGAGTTTATGTGTATTTGTGTTAATACAGAATTTCCTTTGTTAAACTCATTGTCACCAGTCATGTCCATACTTTGATTTCAATTCAAGTTAGTGACCTGCGTAGATAGTTGCCCTAATTTTTTTTTTATGAACTAATTTTAATGTGGGATGATAATGATTTTATAGACTATTCTTTGTAATTGCCCCGAAATGCCTAAAATTATTACAAGGGATGTGTGTTGTGTGTGTGTGTCTTTGTCCGTCTCCACTTGAATGCTGTCACCCTCCAAGCAGCCCTATGGGCTGGCAGTAGCACCGTTTCATAGAAACAGTGAACACCCAGCACAGCTCTGTTGTCCATACACACCCAACATGGACAGATCTTGAATATGTTCCATAGTTTCAGTATCTTCACTTTCTTAGCAAGAGGATATAGTCCCAAAGATAGCAAAAAAAAATTTTTAGCTCCAAAAAAATATGAATGTAAATATAAATAAACAATTTAATCAGTGCATAGATAGCATTTACTATGGGCCAGAAAGTACTCCAGGAGTTTTATGAAAATTAACTTCTCCTCATAACAACCTCTGAGGCGAGTGTGTTTTTATTCCCATTTCCCACGTGAGGAAGCTGAGACACTGATGGATCAAGGCACTTGCCGAGGGTCACACAGCTGTGCTTGGGAAGGTCAGTTTGGACCGGGTGTCCTAGCTGCAGAGCTCCTGCTCTTACCCATACTTGGGTGTCTCCTTTCATTCCCGCAATACCAGGTAAAATAAAGAGCGAACTGGGATGGTAGTAACGAAATGTTCCTGGCAATCATTACAAGGCTCATGCTTCTCTCTGCCAAATAAATCAGCAGCACAAGTAGATCAGGACCTGGCAGTAACAACAGACCTAGACAACAGATGACTAAAAGAAACTTAAGCATATCCCATTATTTTGAACCACAATGATACATCACTGCAATGTATATTAGGGGAGGGGGGGCAGGGTGTTGAAAACCAGCTGAAATTTCTTAGAATGAGAGGTGCAGAAAATCTGACTGTAATTTTAATCTAGCAGGAGACAGGCCAGTGGAAGAGAAAGAAATTAAGATAAAGTAATGAAGAGAGAGGAAATAGGAAACCATTTAAAGTTTTTAGATTCAGGATCCAGCTTCTAAAGATATGATTACTACATTTTCCTTTATATAAAATGACTTGGTTGCATAAAAAAATTGAGTAGCAATCTTCTGATTTTGCTATTGATGAGATTGGTATTTAAGTATATGGATTAAAGCATTAGGCTGTATTTCAGTTTCGCTTTCAGTTGCATGTTTTAGAGAAGTAGTCATTGTTTATGCCCAGCCCACACCAAAAATTTGTATTATTAACACCTACCTACATAGCAGCCAAGTGACTCTGAAACTGCTTTATGATAAACAGAAACAGAAACTTAAGCAATGCAAAAGTTCCTTGGATTCATTGAAGTACAGCTTAGTTACTTACCTATGACTCACTAAAATTCCTAAGAGAAATTTTCACATATATTTCTATTAGCAGACATTGGGTTAGTGGGTGGAAATATAGTGGTAAGCAAAATTGATGTACTCCCTGGCTTGAGTTTATAGTTGAGAAAGGGAGAGAGAAATTAATCAAATAACACCATAAAGATATAATTTCAAACTATAATAAACACAATTTAGGGTGCTATGGAAGAATCTATGAGGGAATCTAATTTACAGGAAGTATTCAAGGATCTCTGAAGTAGTAATAATTACTCTGAGACCTGGAGTAGGAGTTAGGCAGGCAGAGTTGAGTGCTTCAGACAACCAAATCAGAGAGACTGGTGCTCTCAAATAAGTATAGTGGGACTGAGGCTGTAGAAGGGACAGAACAGCATGGCACAAGGTTGGCTGGTTGTGAGGGCACCAGGAGGAGTTTGGCCTTTCTCCTTCAGTGAGATGGAAGCAACCAAAGGATATAGAACAGCATCCACCTTGGTATCACTGGCCATAGGAGGACAGAGCACATTGACAACTAGAAGTCCGTTTCAACATTGGGAGAAGAGCACTCCCTGACCCCAGTCTGTGCTAAGCACTGCAGGGCACAGCTAATGATTGACAGCTGCACCATGGAACAGACATCCCTTGAGGCCCTGAAACCTGCCACAAGGACTCAAGTGTGATACCGATCCTGCCCTGGCTGAGCTTTCATTTTAAACCAAAGCTCTGACTGACACTTTTCTGCAGCCTCTGGAGAGGCCTTGAGCAGAGGCACCCAGCTAAGGCATGTCTAGATTCCCGACCTGCAGAAGCTGTGAGCTGAATATTATTTCAACTACTAAAGTTTGGGGTGATTTATTGTGCAGCAATAGACAGATAACTATCCCATCTGTCGTGCTCCACAGCCCTTTTTTTTTTACTGCTGCATGATAGAAAATAATTACTAATTTTGAGCTGGGCACAATGGCTTGTGCCTGTAATCCCAGCTAGTGGGGAAGCTAAGGTGAGAGATTGCTTGAGGTCAGGAGTTCAAGGCCAGCCTGGGCAACACAGCAAGAACACATCTCTTATAAAAATAAGAGTAATAATTAGTGATTTTTTAAGGTCACTGGCAGTTATAAGGAACATGGGTTAGAGAGACTGGACAGAGAGAGGAAAGAGCCCAGTTAAGACCATCAAGGAAGAGAAGAGGGCAATGGGGACTAGGAGACCCCTGTGGAAGTGGAGAGAAGTGGCAGGCCTGATGTGCACCGCAGAGGTGAGTTTGGGTGGACTTCATCTGGGCTAGACGGGAGAAGAAAGGGGGAATCAGAGATGACCCACATCCTTTTGTCATGAGCAGCTCAGTGGACTGGGTTGCTATTTACTGTGGTGTAGAACCAGAGGAAGAGGAAGATGAAGGCAGGACCAAAAGTTCAGTTTTGAACTTCTTAAGTTAGAGGTTCTTAACGAAAGAACCAAGCACAGACACCAAGTAGGTACTTGAACAGACATTCCTAGAGCTCAGGAGGGGCCTGGGCTTGTGCTAACTTGGGAGTAGCTTTACAGTGCTACAAGGGACAGAAACCTGACTCCTAGTGGTTTTTAAAGTAAGGAATTTTACTGGTTCACATGATGGAAAGTCGAGGTCAGGTGGGTTTCCCCAACACCTCAGGAAGGACCTGTGTTCTGCAGTGCAGCTTTGTACTCTTCAATGACTGGTTTTATCCCAGGCTGGCTTTTCCCGTAGTTATGAGAAGAGTACTGATGGCAAGCAGGGCCAGACAGTCCTCATCCTTGTCTGGTAAAATACTTCTATTCTTCACTATTTTTCTTTTTCTGTTTTGCAGTTTTGCCAAGGCTGGGTTTGAACCTGCCACCTTCGGTATATGGGGCCAGTGCCCTACTTGATGAGCCACACTTCACTCTTTTTAAAATAGGGTTTCACTCTGTCACCTGGGTAAAGTGCAGTGGTGTCATCATAGCTCACTTCAACCTCAAACTCCTAGAATCAGGTGATCCTCCTGCCTCAGCCTCCTAAGTGGATGGAACTATAGGCACATGCCCAGCAGATTTTTCTACTTTTAGTAGAGAGACAGCATATTGCTCTTACTCAGCCTGGTCTCAAACTCCTGGCCTCAAACAATCCTTCCATTCGGCCTCCTAGAGTGCTGGGATTACAGGCCTGAGCCACTGTGCCCCACCTGAAAGTATGTGTAACACATCAAAATAAAATTTCTTCATAATACATAAAGAACAATTTTCAAAAAAGCACACTTGGCATAGTCAAGAAATAGAACATCCCAGGCACTCCAGTATCCTCTCCCTTCCTGGTCAGTTTTGTTTCCTTTATATATGTACTAAAAGTATACAGTTGGATTTTGTATGATTTTGAACTCAGTATAAATAGACTCATTCTGCAAGAATTAATTTGCCTTTAGTTTTTTTTTCACTCAACATTGTAGAGTAAACTGACTATCTTTCTTCAGCTTTGCTAAGTAATACTCATCTTTTTTCCAAATTGATTACAAATTTACATTCTCACCAGACTTCCTAATACCCCACGTCCTTGTCAACACTTGACACTCAGGTGTTTACATTTTTTGTTAATTTGATGGGTACATAATGGTATCTCATTGCTTTAAATTTGCAATTCCATGAAGAATAAATGTTTGAGTAACTTTGTATTGGTTTAGGACATTTAGATTTCTTTTGTGAAGTAACTTTCTAAACTTTAGCCCTTTTCCTCTATTGGCTGCTTTTTTCCCACTGATTTATAAAAATTCTTCCCATCTTCTAGAATTCTGAATGGTTTAATGTGGCAATCCCAGGTCTAATGTGTTTACATTTAAGTTAGTACAATAAGGAGATCAGTTCTTCAGTTGCACTAGCCGTATTTCAAGTGCTCAGTAGCCGCAAGGGGCAGAGCTGCAGCCAACTCCCACGGCATGTCCCACGGGCTCGCTCCCTCTGGGCACAAGCCTTGTTTTACCACTATCTTCTCACAGTCTGTAGCTTTTTGTGGCATCTTCTGACTTTTTCAGTTTAGTCAATCTTTTCCTTTTTGGTTTTTTTTTTTTTTTTTCTTTTAGACATCTCCTAACTCAGGTCCTGAGGATATTCTTTTTAATACTTTATAGTTTTGTCTTTAACATTCAGATCTTTAATTTATCTGGAATTAATTTTTGTGCATAATGAGATAGGAGTCTAATTTCATTTTTTTTTCTTATGGATTGCCGATTTTCTTAGCTACTATGGTAAAATGTCTATTCTTTCTTCATCACGGCAATATGTCACCAGCCATAAATGAAGTGTTCCTGTTTCTGGTTCTCTTAACTTTCCACTATTCAGTCCATTTTGATCCTATTTTCATTTCTATTTCTCAGCCAAAACTGCTAGTGCTAAGACCATCAAGCTGCTCACCAATGCTGATGGACACACTCCAGTCCTCACCATATTTGAATTCTCAGAAGCGTTAGTACAACTGACGATCCCTATTTTAAAGTACCTTCTCCTCTAAGGTTCCGGGATGCCATCAAACTTCCAGGCCCCAGCCTAAATTCTCATCTCTTCTTACTCTGCACTCTATTCCTTGGCCATCACATATTTTTGCAAGACTTCAAATTCCAACTATATGCCAATAACTCTTGTATAAGACACTGTGCTTGACTCTGGTGCTCACTTTTCCCTACATACAGTAGTGTCAGGTTTGCAGGACTGACCTCAGCTTATTATAAGCCAATATGACTATCCCTCATCAGGAACTACTTCAGTGATTGACAGGCCTAATGCAAGCTGGAGAGGCTCCAGAGGATTTCCAGAAACTTTTTCTTTGCTCTTTAGAGCACACACCACTCCCCAAAGAGTACACACCACCACTGTCTCCAGGGTTTCCTCCCAAGACCATATATGGTGGCTCACACCCGTAATCCTAACAGGTAAGAGAAGCATTTAAGGCTGGGAGTTCAAGACCAGCCCTAGCAAGAGCAAGACCTTTTCTCTACAAAAAAAAAAAAATATATATATATATATATAAATTAGCCACATGTGGTGATGTGATCCTATAGTCCCAGCTATTTGGGAGGCTGAGGCAATTGCCTGAGCCTGGGAGCTTGAGGTTGCTGGGAGCTAAGATGATCCCACTGTGCACATGTTAGCCAGAGCAACAGAGCAAGACCTTTATTTAAAAAAAAAATATATATATATGTTTAAAAATATATAAATATATGTTTAAAATATATTTTTTAAACAAAAGGAGATAAGGAAGCATAGAGTAGACCTGGAGGTGTAGATGATTCAGGACACGAAGGGGAGCACGACTGAGGTGGTACCTAAAGCACTATGGAAGCCAGAAATATGTGTCTGCTCACTAGTTTTCTTTGGCTTTATTTACTTGAAATGAAAAGTGCCGAACAGGGGTATTCAAACTTGTAACCTCAACCCACAATAGAAAATTTATTTCACACTGTGGGCTGGCATCCACATACGCTGTTTTGCTACATCTGAGACTCCCTTGAGAAAATGCACCATGATTATTTTATGTTCCATTTTTAAAAGACTGTAAAGTCAAATGATGGAGAATGCTTTCTTTTCATTGAGAAGTTATATTTTATGTTTATTTAAAACTCTTTCATACTTTACATTGTTCTTATATCATAAGTGAAATCCATCAGGGCTGGTATCTCTAAAATTTCCCGTGCCAAGTCCAGCTTTGTGAGTAGACCGTCAAGTGTCTGAGCATTTCCTCCTGCACTCTCAGAGACCTCCTCATGCCAAATCCAGCTTTGTGAGTAGACTGTCAGTGTCTGAGCATTCCCTTCTGCACTCTCAGAGACCTGTCACATGTCACATGCAGAGCCCCCAAAGAGCACACACCGCTACCATCTTTAAGGTTTCCTCCCAAGCCACTAATGTCCATTCTGTAGGTTTTGTGCAGAAGGTGTCAGCAGAAGCCCTTCAGACAAAAACCAGGCTTCGTATTCCTGGCTTACATTGTCATTACATATTGTTCTGAAAGAGCTGATGAGGGTGTCAGCAGTGCAGTTTTGCCGCGTGGACTAACAGCCCACTTTACGTGTCAGAAATACCCACGGGCAAGATGCCATCCCATTGTAAATCCTTTCCTCTCCTGATTTCAGAAATATTCCCCTAATATTTATTTTCAATTATATCTGAGATTCAACAGAGGGTAGTATACATATAAAAACCATTTCTACATGTGATGTACAGTGATGTGTAATTTCTAATACTGGGCACTACCTGCTAATTAATTGTGCACCTCACTAATAAGGCCATTACATGCAAAGTGGAAAGTGCAGTAGGGCCTGTCCACATGCTGATGAAAAGCATCAGAGTGGAGAGGGATCACAGGACAAGGAGGCTGGCAGTGGAGTGGACTTTCGGCAGAAATCTTGGGCATGGGCTTGGCCTTGGACTGCTTTGGCCCTGCCTCATTGTTACAGATGGGAAGAAAGAAAGGAAGGTGGCACCCATAGCTCAGTGGGGAGGGACACTGCCCACTCACACCAAGGCTGGGAGGTTCCAACCCAGCCCCAGCCAGTTAAAACAACAATGACAACTGCAGCAAAAAAAAAAAACACTAGCGGGGCATTGTGGTGGGTGCCTGTAGCAGGCAAGAGAATCACTTAAGCCCAAGACTTTGAGGTTGCTATGAGCTGTGACAGCATGGCACTCTACCCAGGCTGATAGCTTGAGATTCTGTCTCAAAAAAAAAGAAAAAAAAGGAAGGAAAGAAGGAGACTGGGAAGCAAGTTGTAAATAAAAGAACAAGTGTATGAACCAATTTGGTCAACACTGACTTTAACTAATTGGGTTTATTTGGTTCATGTAGGTTAATGTTTATGCATCGGGCTTTATTTACACGTGTACCTGTGACAACGGTCTTTCCCAATAATGGACCAGGGTTGAGTGGGACCTTGAAAGAGGCCAACTGATACTGGCCAAGTTCACTTTCCATCCGGATTCTAGCAGAAGTAGAAGGATACACAGTTTACTCTCTCTCAGGCATTGCAGACTCTGAATTTGGATGTTTTGGAATGCGTGCATCACTAAGAAGACTGGGCTTTTTAGGAGGGAAAGAAAGGACTTTTTAGTCAACTCACTTAGTCGGGGCTGTTGCGCCAGGGCCAAGAAGTAGAGCACACTGCTGCTGCACAGCCTGAGGTGTGTGTGCATGGCCCCGGGAAGCTCTTGGCAGCTCCGAGCCAGTTGGCTCACCTGTGAATTTGAACCAGGTTTGTTAACAAGATTAAGTGACATAAAGAACACAAAGTGCCCAGCCCACAGCACACACTCAGGGTTTATGTGTTCCTGCTTTACAGCAAATCACCTGAGGTAACTCTTTCAAAATGTGAATACAGAACTGCACCAGCATAGCGTAGGAGGAAGAACCTGCCAGGCTTTTAATAGGTCCTCTTTAGGATTTATTATTATTTTTCTAATTTTCTTTTTGGGGACAGGGTCTTGCTCTATTGCCCAAGCAGGAAATGCAGTGGTCCTATTTTCTCTCTGCAGCCTCAAACTCTTGGGGTCCAGCCAGCCTCCTGCCTCAGCCTCCTCTATGAGATGGCAACATCCTTCCTGACTTTCCATCTCCCACTGAGATCCACTGCTTGACACCATATATGTCAGGCACTTTGCTAGGTACTGAGCAGGACCACACCTGGCCCTGTCTCAACTAAGCTGCACTTCTCTCCTATGGGAGAGGAAAGATTCATTCCGAATTCACATTGGATTTGGGTAGGCCAGGGAGGATTGCATTTTGAGAAATCAAGTGAAAAAATGAAAAAATATAATATTTTTCAAAGAAGAAATGGTTAAAATGGTAAACTTTCTACTCTATTTCACCAGAATAAAAAAACAATCTAAAAAAAGGATAAAGGAAAAATAATAAATAAAAATTAAAAATGATAAAAGTTCAGGACCAGCCTGCTGGGAAATATAGTGAGAACTTGTCTCAACAAAACAAAACAAAACAAAACAAAAAAACTAGTGGGGTGCAGTGGGGCATACCCATAGTCCCAATCCTTCCCAGGAGTTCATAGCTGCAGTGAGCTGTGATTGTGTAACTACACTCCAGTCTGGGCAACAAAGACAGACCCTATTTCTAAATAGAAAAAAATATATAGAGAGAGCACCTTCCATGAGGTGAGTACCTACTCACTATATAAAGATCATATGAAAAATTAAATTCAGGTCTTGGGGGGAAAGAATTGAAGTAGCATTTAAGAAGGCGAATTTTTTTAAGGCTTAAAACAAATTTATTATTTCATACTTTTTTAATATATATTTTGAGATAGTCTCACTCTCTTGCCCAGGTAGAGTGCAGTGGCATCATCATAGCTCACAGCACCCTAAAACTTCTGGAATTAAGGGATCGTCCTGCTGCACCCTTCTGAGTAGCTGGAACTACAGCTAGACGGTATGCTGCAGCATTCTAGCCAGGCAACAGAGTGAGACCTTGTCTGAAAATATAAAATAAAAGATTCCTATTAAAAAAAAAAAAAACTGGCTTGGTGCCCCTAGCTCAATGGATAGGGTGCAAGCTACATACACCAAGGATGGTGGGTTCAAACCCAGCTTGGGCCAGCTAAACAACAGTGACAACAACAAAACATAGGCGGGCGTTGTGGCGGGCACCTGTAGTACCAGCTACTTGGGAAGCTGAGGCAAGAGGATCACTTAAGCCCAAAAGTTTGAGGTTGCTGTGAGCTGTGATACCTTTGCACTCTACTGAGGACTACATAGTGAGACTCTGTCTCAAAAACATAAAATAAAATACTCAGAGAGGACAGAAAACTGTCTCAACTAGAAATCTTTCCCTTTAAATTTAAACTTTTATTTAATCCTCAAAAAAGAATAAACACTCTAGATTCTGGTACTATTGAGAATCCATCTCATCTAAAGTTCAGCTCACTCCTTGGAACATCCTCTTTATTTATCTTGCTTTCTCTTTTCTCAGCCACTTCCCAAACACAACTCTTTCAGGACAGCGTCCCAGGACAGCTCTTTCCTGTCCTTCTAAGAACTCCCGAACCGATCATGGCTTAGTATCTGTTGACTGAAATCTTTGCTCAGAAAGGGCAGAGTCCAGCTACCTAGAGTGCAGAGCCCAGCAGGGCCAGGATCTGGCTAGCAGTTCCCAGCAAAGCCCTGCAAACAGGAAGTCCTGGCCTGGTGTCCTGCCCTGGCAGAAAATGCTCTGTGGGTCCTGTAAATGGCTGTCTGGTGAACAAGGAGAGGGCAGAAAAGAGATGCTATAGCCTTACTTCCAGCTGTGGACGCCAAAGCACACAGAGGGTCTGCTGACTGCAGCTTGGGAGTCCTGAAATGGCCTGCATGTAGGTGGCTGCCATTGAAGCCACAGTGCCATTATAAGGACACCTGAGGTTCACTCAGTACCTGCAGCACAGCCTCATGCCAGTGTCTCTCACCCGGTCTGCTGAGCTCTGAGCAGTATTTAATGACCTGGAGGCAGTTCAGAAGTTAGCCTCTTTCCCCCTCCTCTTTGAGTTCTGCCTTACTCTCCAGGGCTCTTCTGACATAGCTTTTGCAGCCAGCCGCTACTACACTGCTGTTTGACGGTCCTATAGATCCTCCTTGCTCCCTTGTTCTTTCACCTTCTGGAGAATGAGGAACAAGGAGAAATATGAGAGGTGAACCCCTTGAGGAGGAGGAGTGCAGCTCTTTCCCTCTCTGCCTGGCATTTCTTTTCTGTGGAGTCCCACAGTATGGCAGCAGAAGACGTGGGGAAGATGGCCGTCTACAGACACACAGAGGCTACGCGAGGACGTGGGGAAGACGGGCGTCTACACAGAGGCTAGGACGTGGGGAAGACGTGCGTCTACACAGAGGCTACGTGAGGACGTGGGGAAGACGGGTCTAGGGACACACAGGTGCAGAGGGTACGTGAGGACGTGGGGAAGATGCACATCTACAGGCCAAGGTGAGAGCCGTGAGAATAACCAGATCTGACAACACCATGAGTGTGTCAAGAACTGTGGGACTTTTTGTTGTTTAAGTCACCCTGTTTGGGGTGTTTTGTTATGGCAGTCCTCGCAGACTAACACAGTATCTTTGCTTTGATATTCATAACTGATATCAGTAATTATTTGTATTATTTTTAGTAGAAATAGGTGTCAATATGCTGGCTTTATAAAAGGAACCTAGAAGTTTTTCTTCAATTTCCAATATTCTAGAACAACTTATGCAGAGTTGTAACTATTTGGCCTTTAAAGATTAGGTTAGACTTTCTTTGTGGAATCATCAGAGCCTGCTGCTTTTGGGGGGAATTTCCTTGATAACTTTCCCTATTTCTCCTGTGGAAATGTGCCACTTTGAGTTTTCTATCTCTGGAAAATTCTGGTAAAAAGCAATTTACTACACAATTATCTATTTCATCAACATTTTCAACTTCACGTGCAATGTGGCTTGCAAAATAGCGTCTTAGGGTTTTATAAATTTCTTCTCTATAAGTATTTCCCCCTCATCATGGCATGTTTTTTGTGAAGTCTGCCAATTAAGTTCACAAACTTGCCACTGTGTGCTTGCGTTTACAGCCCTGTACAAATAGCTCTGTAAGGTTTTGTGACCCTGGCATATCAGTGTCCCACAGCTGAATTCGTGTTGATGTGTGGCAGTGTCTTGCTCAGTGGTGTTCATTATTATTGTTGTGTGGTTTTCTGTGCCATCAGGAAAATGTGGGAGCTTGAATTAGAGCAGCAAATAAACATTAAATTTCTTGTTAAACTTGGCAAGAGTGGAAGTGAAATCAGGGACATGTTAGTTCAAGTTTATGGGGATAATACTATGAAGAAAATGGCAATGTACGCATGGGTTAAACGTTTTTCTGAGAAGATTGTCACTAACAAAGAGAGTTCAGGGCAGCCAGTAACAAGCAGAACTGACAAAAACATTGCAAAATTCATTGCATTGTGCATCACCAGCTGGCTGTGAGAAGCATAACAGACGAAGTAAACATTGATAGAGGAACAAGAAAATCTTAAGTGAATATCTTGGCCAAAAACTCGTGGCTCTTACATAACAACAGTGCACCAGCTTACACAGGACTGCCTGTGAGAGAGTTTTTAGCCAGTAAACAAATAACTGTATTGGAACATCCTCTTTACTCACCTGATCTGGCCCCCCAAAGACTGTTTTCTTTACCCAAAGATAGAAAAAATATTGAAAGGAAGACATTTTGATGATATTCAGGATATCAAGGGTAATAAGTAATATGACAACAACTCTGATGGCCATTCCAGAAAAAGAGTTCCTAAACTGATTTGAAGGGTGGATTAGGGACTGGCATCCATGCATAGTTTCCCAAGGGGAGTACTTTGAAGGTGACCATAGTGATACTCAGCAATGAGGTATACGTAGCATTTTTCCAAGTATGAGTTCACGAACCTTACTGTCAGACCTCATACAGTCATGTGTTGCTTCGTTGTGGGGATATGTTCTGAGAGATGTGTCAGCAGGTAATTTTGTCATTGTGCAAACATTATAGAGTATACTTATGTAAACCTAGATGCTACAGCCTCTTATGGAGACATTGTGGGGCATGTGGCCGTCAGTGACTGCAGGTGCTCTTCAGAGTGCAGCTGCATGTGTGCTTTCTTCCTTTTCTTAATTGTTAGAATACTTTCTTAATTTACACCCAGTAGTATTTCGTTTATTAAAACAGCATCTTGGCTATTGTTTATCTTATCTTTCATTATTTTAATATTTTCTTGCTCATCTTTTCTTTTGGTTTACTTTTTGGTTCTTTTTCTAACTATTTGAGTGAAGAATATAATTCATTAATTTTTATTGTTTTACTTCTATTGATATAAGCTTGTTTTACTTCTATTTTTTTAAGGCTGTGGATAGAGTGGCACTTTAAATGCATCCTATAGATTCATACATTGGTAGTACAGGTTGATTTTGCCCAAAATGCTTGGAACTAGAAGTGTTTTAAGTTTCAGATATTTTTTGATTTTAGAATATTTGTGTTTGCATAATAAGATAGCTTGGGGATGGGACTCTAAACACATAAATTCATTTTTGTTTCATGTACACCTTATAATATAGCCTAGAGGTAATTTTACTCTGTATTTTTAATGATATTGTGCATGAAAGAAAGTATACATTGATCAGAAAGCAGCGGTGTCACTGTCTCTGTCCTCTGTGTGGATGGTCTGTAGTTTTTTGATATCACTGTCATTTGCAACTGAATTTATATGCTGCTGAGAAGCAATCATTTTCTTATACTTATTCATATGAAGTATTAAAAACAGTAAAACATATGACATTAATAGAGTGATAAACTATTGTTTTCAGGATAACTTGTGGCTTCATGTTGGTGCTCAGAAATTTCAGACTTTAGATTTTTGGATTAATGGTGCTCCACTTCTATTTTCATAATTTACTTATTTAAATTCTGTAATTTTTCTTTATAATTTCCCTTTCATTAAAGAATTGCTTTTGATTTTTTTTTGGGGGGGGGTTATTGGTTTTGGGTTTTTTTGAGACAGATTCTCATTCTGTCTCCTGGGGTTGAATGTCATGGTTTCATCATAGCTCACTGCAACCTCAAACTCTTGGGCTCAAGCGACCCTCTTGCATCAGCTTTCCAAGTAGCTGGGACTATAGGCATGCACCATTACGGTCAGCTAATTTTTCTGTTTGTAGTAGAAATGGGATCTCTCTATGTTCTTTTATTTTCTAATTATTAATTCTGAATTTTATTGGATTGTAATCATAGACCGTGTTGACTAAGAGTGTTTTTTGTGGTGAGGTATAATCATGTGATACTCTATTTTCAATTGAGATGGAGTCTTTATTATTGGGGCATGAAGTACAATATATATCCATAAGCTCTATCTTGTTGTTTTAGTGTTTAGATTTTCTATATTCTTTCTAACTCATATTTAGTCCACTCTGGTCTGAGTGACATGCTAAATTACACTGTTGTTCATGTGCTTTTGTTTATCCTGGCATTTCCTGTTCTGTTTGCTTGCTGTAATGTCATTATTGGTAATTATGACTTTTAACTTTAGAATGTGTACTTCTTTATGTGCAAAGGTTTTTTGGCTTAAATTCTATTTTTTATTTTTTATTTATTTATTTTTTGAGACAGAATCTCACTATATAGCCCTTGGTAGAGTGATATGGCGTCACAGCTCACAGCAATCTCAAACTCTCAGGCTTAAGC
>CAUYON010132517.1:0-28740 GCA_963573935.1 Arctocebus calabarensis
TCACCCTGGATAGAGTGCTGTGGCATCACAGCTCACAGCAACCTCCAATTCCTGGGCTCAAGCGAGTCTCTTGCCTCCGCCTCCCAAGTAGCTGGGACTACAGGCGCCCGCCACAACGCCTGGCCATTTTTTTTGGTTGCAGCTGTCATTGTTGTTTGGTGGGCCCGGGCTGGATTCGAACCTGCCGGCTCAGGTGTACGTGGCTGGCACCTTAACCCGTTGAGCCACAGGCACCGAGCCCAAGGAACCCTTATTTTACCTAGTAATGGCCCCAAAGCAGAAGAGAAGTGATGCTGGCAATTCAGATATACTAAAGAGAAGCTTTAAAGTGCTTCTTTTAAGTGAAAAAATTAAGTAAAACTTTAGTAAAAAATTAAGTAAAATTTTAAATGTTTTAACCATTTTAAATAAAAATCTTTAAAGAAATATGTATTTCCATATCTCCATGAAATATGCACCGAAAACAATTTAATATTTAGTTTTACTTTTCAACTTCTGGTTCAGTGAGTAGGGTGCTGGCCCCATATACCCAGGGTGGTGAGTTCAAACCCAGCCCTGGCCAAACTGCAACAACAACAAAATAAATAAATAAACAAATAAATAAATAATTGTATGCTGAGATTGCTAAGATCTCCTATAAGAACTAGTCCTCTATATGTGACATTGTTTTTCCAGAAGGAAAAAAAAATTTATGCATTGTATCCTGTAGAGTTCAGTACTCTTCACAGTTTCAGATGTCTATTGGAGGTCTTGGCATGTATCCCCCTTGGATAAGCGGGGACTAGTATATTGGTAAACAAGACCAAACAAAGCTCCTACCCAAATCGAACAGTTCATTAGAATCTACAGGGGAAACAGGTAGTCAAATGCATAAGGTAAAGGGATTGGTAAATGTTTTTTAAAAAATAAAGCAGAGTAAGAAGTACATCTTAATTTGCATCTCAGGGCACATATGCATATAGATAAACTTAAAAGTTTTATGAAACAATAATTCGTTCTTACTACTTGCGTTAACCTAACTACTTATGTTATAACCCTGATATTTCTAAATTGCATTTTTTTTCAAAGAAAAATTGCTAGTTATACCTCATTGATTGCATTACACAGTGGTACGTCACAACTTGCTTTTTTGAGAAACACTCCTGTAGCTTTTCAGTATGTTTATTTTATGTTGAAGGACTCTTATAGGATGATATCTCAAATATTAGGGGTGCTTTTGAGAGCTACAAGGTAAACATCTAGGCCAAAGTTTCCTCATAAGGAAAGCACTGGAAATGTTACAGCAGTCAATGCTGAAGTCACTCAGAGCTGGAGAAAGTTCTACCACATTGTGTTTCCTAGTCACTGAGTGATTATAGGCAGGAACTCATGAGAGTCTAGTAGCTGAGTAGGAGGTGGAAAGTCTTCCTCAGACACAATTGAAAAGCATGGCCACTTGGTATATGGAAAGTTGTACATACCTTTTTATAATAACTCACAGCATCAGTCTTTTACAGTATAATGTTCATATAGTTTTGGTCCTAGTTGATTACTAAATATTAAATTGTTTTCAGTGCATATTTCATGGAGATATAGAAATACGTATTTCTTTAAAGATTTTTATTTAAAATGGTTAAAACATTTAAAGTTTTTATTAAAGGATTTAATTAAATTTTTTTATTTAAACTTTTATTAAGGATTATCTAGGTTGACTAAAGAAGCTAGATTAAAATAATTCAGTTTCTGAACAAACATACTATTTCAATAACCAGATAATGATTTATTTTTAAATTATCTCTTTCAGAATGATGTTCCAGGAATGCTAGCTTATAGCCTCAAGCTCTGCATGTCTTTAATGCAGAATAAACAGTTTCGGAATAAAGTACTAAGAGTTCTAGTTAAAATCTACATGAACTTGGAGAAACCTGATTTCATCAATGTTTGTCAGGTAATTACATTACATTATACTGTGCTGGGCTATGTGTGTTACATCACATTACTTAGGTTACATTTTATTACATTACTATAGTATCTTCCTTTATGTATCTCACACTTTACAGCAGCCCTGTGAAGATAAGGTATGTGATTGAGAGTCTTTTTACCAATAAGAAACTGAATTTTACGGCTCGGCACCTGTGGCTCAATGGGCTAAGGCGCCAGCCATGTACACCTGAGCTGGCGGGTTCGAATCCAGCCCGGGCCCGCCAAACAACAATGACGGCTGCAACCAAAAAATTACCAGGCGTTATGGCCGGCGCCTGTAGTCCCAGCTACTTGGGAGGCAGAGGCAGGAGACTCACCTGAGCCCAGGAATCGGAGGTTGCTGTGAGCTGTGATGCCACAGCACTCTATCCAGGCCCCTGTCTCAAAAAAAAAAAAAAAAAGAAACTGAATTTTACAACACTGAAAAGCTATTTTGTTATAATGCATTCTTTCTATGTATTTTTCATTTTGAAAATAATTGTAAGCATTTAAGGAAATTTTGGAAACAAAAGTTGGAAAAAAGATGAAAACAATACCTATGTTATTCTAAAAAGAATTCAAAGTATAAAAATAATCTGTGCAGCTCGGCGCCTGTGGTTCAACGGGCTAAGGTGCCAGCCACGTCCACCTCAGCTGGCGCGTTGGAATCCAGCCCAAGCCCGCCAAACAACAATGATGGCTGCAACCAAAAAAATGGTTGTGGTGGGCGCCTGTAGTCCTAGCTACTTGGGAGGCGGAGACAGGAGACTTGCTTCAGCCCAAGAATTGGAGGTTGCTGTGAGCTGTGATGCCACAGCACTCTATCCAAAGTGAAGCTTGAGGCTCTGTCTCAAAAAAAAAAAAAAAAAACTATCTGTAATTTCATTACCTAAACACAACCAAAACATTGAGTATATTTTCTTTATCTCATGTATGTATGAATTTGCTTACACATAGAAAAAATTCAGAGGGTATAGAAAATATATAAGTTGAAACATTAAGTCTTTCCTTTCCACTTCATCTGAGCTTCTTTCCAAAGGTAGCGCACAGATGGTTTTTCCTACTTTTTGGCACATGTAAATCTATTGGATTCTTCTACTGTTTTGTAGTTTATTGGCTGGAGGTATGCATAGATTTGCTTTTTTGCAGTTATTATACTATATACATTTTTGTATTCTGACTAGAACCTAGCATTTCTTGTATATTTTGTTATTTCTTCATTATAATGTACTTTCGTGTATTTTCTTACTCTGTATTTTTTAAGAATTTAGATTTAAGCACTGTTTTTTACAGTGCTATTTTTTAAGGCAAGTTTGAAATAGAAAGTGCTGGCAGGCTCGGCACCTGTCAAAAAAAAAAAAAAGAAAGTGCTGGCAGAATAAGTATCAATATTTAAATCACCCCAAATCAACTCAATTTTTTTTTTTTTAGACAGAGTTTTACTCTGTCACCCTAGGTAGAGTGCCATGGTGTCATAGCTCATAGCAACCTCAAACTCTTGGGCTCAAGCAATCTCCTTGTCTCGACCTCCTGAGTAGCTGGTGCCTGCCACAATGCCCAACTAGGTTTATTATTTTTAGTAGTCACTGGGTCTCCCTCTTGGCTTAGGCTAGTCTTGAACTCCTGAGCTCAGGTGATCCACCTTCCTCGGCCACCCAAAGCGCTAGGATTATAGACATGAGCCACTATGCCCAGCCTCAACTTAGTATTTTAACTGTATTTCCTTTCAGTGTTGTTTTTTTTTTTTTTTTTTTTTTTTTGTAGAGACAGAGGCTTACTTTATCCCCCTCGGTAGAGTGCATGGTGTCACACAGGTCATAGCAACCTCCAACTCCAAGGCTTGGGCCATTCTCTTGCCTCAGCCTCCCGAGTAGCTGGGGCTACAAGTGCCCGCCACAATGCTCAGTGTTCTTTATATAGATTTTTAGAGTTTTGTTTCAACATATGATTTTAATAGTTGATTTAAAAAATCATATGAGAAATAAGATTTCCCAACCCTGTTCTCTCTGTATTTCAGTTTCATTCCTTAGGGGCTGTTTTATTTCTGTTAGCTCTTATTCCTAAGCCTTTCATAATTTTTAAAAATTTACCGTATGTTTTTTGTTTTGTTTTGTTTTGTTTTGAGACAGAGCCTCAAGTTATCACCCTGGATAGAGTACCGTGGCATCACAGCTCACAGCAACCTCCAATTCCTGGGCTCAAGCAAGTCTCTTGCTTCTGCCTCCCAAGTAGCTGGGTCTATAGGTGCCCGCCACAATGCCCAGTCATTTTTTGGTTGAGGCTGTCGTTGTTTGGCAGGCCCAGGCTGGATTCGAACCCGCCAGCTCAGGTGTACGTGGCTGGCGCCTTAGCCCGTTGAGCCACAGGCGCTGAGCCAACCGTATGTTTTTAAAATATATTCTTCGAACAGATTATATATTCACATGACTTAAAATTCAAAAAGAGACATATGGTGTACGATGAAACGTCTCCTTTCTATTCCTTTCCTCCAGCTAACAAGTTTCCTTCCCTGAAAAAAAACAGTATCAGTTGTATGTAGGCTTCTTCATAACATTTTTCCATGTTTTAATTCCTCACAAGCTCTTGAGCTCTTACTTGAAGTTAATTGCTGCCAGAGAACAAGAAAGTTTAAATTGAGTTCTTAAAGGAAAAATTCTAAACTTTTTGGATAATTCCATTAAAACACATGGCAAATCATGAGAATAGTAAGAGAAATAGTCAAAATGGTAATTTTAATGTTTGTTGTCCTAGTCTAACATAATACTATATTTTTTAAGTGAATCAGTGACTCCCATAACGTGGCAAGACAGAAAATATAAGTTAAGGAGCACTTAGTAAGTTATGGACAAAATTTAAAGAATCCAAGGTTCATTAAGTCTCACTTTCTTGCCATTGGTGAGGTGCTATAGCATCATAGCTCACAGCAACCTCAAACTCTTGGGCACAAGGTATCCTCTTGCCTTAGCCTCCCAATTAGCTAGGACTACAGGTGCCCACCACAATGCCTGGCTGTGTTTTAGAGACAGGGTCTCACTCTTGCTCAGGCTGGTCTTGCACTCGTGAGCACTCATGCGATCCATCTACCTTGGCCGTTCAGAATGCTGGGATTACAGGCCTGAGCCACTGCCCAGCCCCCAGGTACCTTGTTGATGAAGTTTTCAATTATTACATAATTGTTCTTTTATCTCCTTTTCAGTGCTTAATTTTCTTAGATGATCCTCAAGCTGTGAGTGATATCTTAGAAAAACTGGTAAAGGAAGACAACCTCCTGATGGCTTATCAGATTTGTTTTGATTTGTATGAAAGTGCTAGCCAGCAATTTTTGTCATCTGTAATTCAGAATCTTCGAACTGTTGGCACCCCTATTGCTTCTGTGCCTGGATCCACCAATACGGGTACTGTTCCGGTATCAGAGAAAGACAGGTATAAGTATCTTTTTCTGCATGAAAACTAATTGAACAAGCTTTATTCCTTGTGGGGAATAGGTAGAATATTTATAGCATTCTAAAAATAAATTTAACCTTTAGCTTTTATAGATTGTAAAGTCTTATTAGGCTATTGCTCTGTTTTGTACTGTGCTAGGCACATTAAGGAAAACTGAAGAAATGCTCTCCCTTGCTACCCACCACCAGAAGAAATAGGAATGATTATCTGGTAGGGAGGCCTACCAGAAAATGTGTGCTATTTAATTAACTAAATTCTTATAAAATTCTTAGGTGGAACTCATAGCTCAGTGGTTAGGGCACTGGCCATATACACTGAGGCTGGCAGGTTCAAACCCAGCCTGGGCTTGCTAAACAATAGTGACAACTGCAACAAAAAAATAGCCGGGCTTTGTGGCGGGCACCTGTAGTCCCAGCTACTTGGGAGGATGAGACAAGAGAATCACTGAAGCCCAAGCATTTGAGGTTGCTATGAGCTGTGACGCCATGACACTTTACCAAGGGCAACATATTGAGACTGTCTGAAAAAAAAAAAATTCTTAGGTGGGTTAGCTATATGGAAAATAAGAAAGATTCTTAGTGTTTTATGCTTTTAATAGAACTAATTACATAAATATCTTAGGCTGATGTTATTAAATTTTCTTTTCCTGGGTTTTTGTTTTTTTTTTAAACACATTTAGACCACTCACTAAGAATACTGTGTCTTATTTATGCCTGCTTATTTTCCTTCTAAGGTTGTATAGACAAGCAGATGGGAATCATTTTTCTGAAACCAACATAAGATGTCACTGTCCTCTCAGTACCTTCCAAATAAATTTCAAATAAAATTCTGAGTCCTGAAAAGAGCCTGTAAGACGATACATGATTTGGCCTCTTCCCTACCCCCACTTCATCTCACTGTTACTGTTACTTACTCACTGCCTTCAGACTACAATAACCTTCTCACTGGTGCTCAAACATAGCAAAATGTTACTACTTCATTGAGGTTTTTCTTCAGTTTTAGTTTTTATTACTTGTTTTGTTCCCTTGCTTTATTTTTCTTCCTTAGGAGCCTCCTATTATAGGTATGTTGCATCATCTTTACCAATCTTCTGTATTTGTCACTTCCTTTTGATCTTTTTCTACCTTTAATTCTTTCTGTTTTAGTTGAGTAATAATTTAAAAATAGTAAAGTGCATATATCTTAATGTTCAGTTCAATGAGTTTTAATAATACAAAACACCTGCATAAATACCTCTGTTGTCTTCTCAGAAAATTCCTTTGTGCCCTTTGCAGTCAACCTCTTGCCCCAAGACAACCACTATTTTCATTTCTGTCACTGTAGATTAGTTTTGCCAGTCATTGAACTTCATAAAAATAGGTTCTCATAGCATGTATTCTTTTGCTTTTGGCTTTTTTTTTTTAAACTCAGGATAATATCTATAATGTATATCTATGATCTTGGGTAAATCAGTAACTGATTTTTATTTTTTTTTATTGCTGAGTAGCTACAGTTGATTTTACAAACATCACTGTTTATCCATTCTTCTATTGATGGACAATTGGGCTATGTCTAATTATTAGATATGAAGAATAAGGCTGCTGTGAATATTATACACAGCTTTTTGTAGACAGATATTTTTATTTCGATTGAGTGCATATTTTGGAGTGGAATAACTAGGTCACAGGGCATATGTTTAACTTAGGAAGACACTGCTAAACTTTTCTAATGTTACTATACAATTTTTACCTGACCTATCAGCTCAGGTCACAGGGCATATGTTTAACTTAGGAAGACACTGCTAAACTTTTCTAATGTTACTATACAATTTTACCCTCTCTCCAGCAATTCTGAGCATTCCAATTGTTCTGCATCATTGCCAACATTTGACATTATGTCTTTTTAATATTACTCCCTCAAGTGGTATAAAATGATGTTTTGCATTGTTATTTCTTCTTTTTCTTTCTCTTTTTTTCCTTGAAATTTTTTAAGAGATAGAATCTGACTATGTTGCCTAAGCTGGAGTACAGCGGCTGTTCATAAGTATGATCATAACACACCAGAGCCTCAAACTCCTGGGCTCAAGTGATAACTCCAGCCTTAGCCTCCTGAGTAGCTGAGAGTGGCACATGCATGCCACCATGCCTGACTTTCATTGTGATTTTAATAGAAGTCATTTGTCTGATATATATGTGACAAATATTTTCTCCTAGGCTTTGGCTTTTTCTTTTTCTTCTTTTAGTGGTATCTCTTGATGAACATAGTTTTTTTGTTGTTGTTGTATTGAGACAGAGTCTCACTCTCAGTAGAGTGCTATGGCATCATAACTCACAGCCACCTCAAACTCTTGGGTTCAAGCGAATCTCATCCTCCCTACTAGCTGGGACTATAGGTGCCCGCCACAAAACCCAGCCATTTACTTATTTATTTATTTATTTTGAGCCAGAGTCGCACTTTGTCACCCTTGGTAGAGTGCTGTGGTGTCACAGCTCATAGCAACCTCCAACTCTTGGGCTTAAGAGATTCTTTTGCCTCAGCCTCCCAAGTAGCTGGGACTACAGCTGCCCGCTACGCCTGACTATTTTTTGGTTGTAGTTGTCATGGTTGTTTGGCAGGCCTGGGCTGGATTTGAACCCATCAGCTCCGGTGTATGGCTGGCGCCATAGCCACCAAGCTACAGGCGCCGAGGCAAGCCTGTCTGTTTTTTGTTTGTTTAGTACACCCTGGCTGGGTTCTAACCTACCAGCCCAGGAGCATGTGGCCGGTACCCTAACCATTGTGCTGTAGGCTCCCCCCATGAACATAGTTTTTATTTATTTATTTATTTTTTTGAGACAGAGCCTCAAGCTGTCACCCTGGATAGAGTGCTGTGGCATCACAGCTCACAGCAACCTCCAATTCCTGGGCTCAAGCGAGTCTCTTGCCTCTGTCTCCCAAGTAGCAGGGACTACAGGAGCCCGCCACAACGCCTGGCCATTTTTACATAGTTTTTATTTTTGATGAACCCAGTTTTCCATTTTGGAGTTTAATCTAAGGAATTCTTTGCCAGCCTCAGGTTTGAAACTTACTCTGCTATATTTTCTTCTAGAAATTATATAGTGTTAAGTTGTATATTTAGGTCTGTGATAAATCTCAGTTTAACCTCTTGTATAAGGTGTGAGATAGGAATAAAGGTTTTGAGGTTTTTCCCTCATATGAATATCTAGTTGTTTTATCACTTTTTGTTTAAAAGACTGTCCTTTCCTTATAGAATTGCCTTGGAGTCTTTGTCAGAAGTTACCACATTTATGTTTTGATAGTGTTTTTTCTATTCTTTTCTATTGATCTACAGGCAAACACTGGAGATACTATAGAGTCAGTTCTAGACCACTGCAATAAAAAACATACTGCAGTATTTCTTTTCTTAGAGCAGCAGTTCTATAACTTGTGAGTCGCAACCCCTTTTTAACAATGAAAATATATTGTGGCATTAGGAAGGTTAAGAACCACTGTCTTAGGGCATGATATGTTTATTTGCTTACGTGTTCCTTCTGAATTAATCTTCTGAAATGATTATTTTTCCTCTTTTATTTCTTTTTTTTTGAGACAAAGTCTCACTGTCTCACTCTTTTTCCCAGTCAGTGGTGTCACAGCTTATTGCAACCTCAAACTCCTGGACTTAAGCAGTCCTTCCTCCTCAACCTCCCAAGTATATGGGACTGTAGGTACCCACAAGGCCTAACTAATTTTTCTATTTTTAGTAGAGGTGGAGTCTTGCTTTTCCTCAGACTCAAATTCCTGAGTTCAAGCAATCCTCCAGCCTTGGCCTCCCAGAGTGCTAGGTTTATAGACATGAGCCATCACACTAAGACTCCTCTTCATTTCTGATTTTTCCCTGTTTCTATCATTAATTTGTGAGTTTTTCTAATTCTAATATGTGCTAATCTTTTATATTTTCATTGTTTTCTTAATATCTTTTACCTCTTTTAAAATAATATTTTCTTATAATGTATGGTGTTTATTTTGTTTGGTTTTTTTTTTTGAGACAGAGCCTCAAGCTGTAGCCCTAGGTAGAGTGCTGTGGCATCACAGCTCACAGCATCCTTCAACTCCTAGGCTCAAGCGATTCTCCTGCCTCCGCCTCCCAAGTAACTGGGACTATAGGCACCCGGCTATTTTTTTTGTTGCAGCCATCATTGTTGTTTGGTGAGTCTGGGCTGGATTCGAACCTGTCAGCTCAGGTGTATGTGGCTGGTACCCTAGCCACTTGAGCCACAGGTGCCAAGCCTGTTGTATGATATTTTAATTTAACCCTTTTCTGTGGCTTTTTTTTTTTTTAACAGAAACTAGTTCTCCAAAACCGTTAAAAGAGATACTTAAGATGGTGTTTAATTTCACAGCTTTTTAGAACTCCCTCTTCTGTTGTATTGTGGAGTATTAAACAAAATGGTGGCTTATGTTCTGAGATCTCCTGGCTCTGTTCCCTGTACCATTTTTATTTGGATCTTCTTTTTTCTTAGTCCTTGCCTTTTTCTTTTTTTTTCTTTTTTTTTTTTGTAGAGACAGTTTCACTTTATTGCCCTCGGTAGACTGTTGTGGCATCACACAGCTCACAGCAACCTCCAACTCCTAGGCTTAGGCGATTCTCTTGCCTCAGCCTCCCACGTAGCTGGGACTACAGGCACACGCCACAATGCCCAGCTATTTATTTTTTGTTGTTGCAGTTGGCCGAGGCCGAGTTTGAACCTACTACTCTCAGTATGTGGGCCCGGTGCCCTGCCCACTGAGCCACAGATGTCGCCCAGTCCCTGCCTTCTTAATTTGAATTCTGTGCCCAGCATTTTCTCTTCAGTATGGTCCTTTGACCTAAAAGGGAATGTTGGCCTTTTATGAGTTTTATGAGCAGTTGGGATCTTGACTGCTTCATTGCAAACTAATTTGGTAGCTGGTGATAGTTTATCCCCACTTGGCTGTTGTGAGAGTGGGTGCAGGTTTTGTCGTTGACCTGTTCCTGATGTATATTTGTTGTTCATGGATTATGCTTACCTAGTTGCTTTGTATATTTTTATTTATTTGAGAGAAATTCAATAACTGGGCTACTTCTATCTTGGAGATGCTTGGAAATTTTTCTTGTTTCTGAGTGGTAATGATTATAAAGTAGACATTATTTTCTTGCAAAATATTTATCCGGACATGGTTCAGATTTAGGGTATAAACAGATTGCACATTCTATTCACAAAGGATTTATCAAATTATTGATCATTGGATCTTTTTTATTTTAGTGACTCAATGGAAACAGAAGAAAAGACAGGCAGTGTACTTGTAGGAAAAACACCAGAAGCAGTGAGTATGCTTTTTGAAGTTAAAATTGTCATTGACAGGCTTGGCGCCTGTGGCTCAACGGGCTAAGGCGCCTGCCACGTACACCTGAGCTGGCGGGTTCGAATCCAGCCCAGACCCGCCAAACAACGATGATGGCTGCAACCAAAAAATGGCCGGGCCTTGTGGCGGGCACCTGTAGTCCCAGCTACTTGGGAGGCAGAGGCAGGAGACTCGCTTGAGCCCAGGAATTGGAGGTTGCTGTGAGCCGTGATGCCATGGCACTCTATCCAGGGTGACAGCTTGAGGCTCTGTCTCAAAAAAAAAAAAAATTGTCATTGACATAATTTCCACAATATACTATAAATTCTTTCAAGTATATGTTATATCTGCTTTTATGAAAGTTTGTTATTACATTTGATACCAAAGTCATTTTATAAAAATGGGTTTTCTGTAAAAAGTAAAATTTTAACTTGTGATCTAAAAAAGTACTTAGAGGAAATCAAATCCTTAGATCCTTACCAATAAATAATCTCTATACAAAATAACTTGAAGTTACCTGTCCACAGGGTGAGAGGAAAATACGTCCTCCAACAAAAGGTGACTTTTCATAGGGGAATAACGTTGTCTGTAATGTTCATGATATATGGAAGAGTAGGGCAAGATTTTTGAGCAATGAATGGTCTGTTGAATGTAAATCTTTCCTCTGTTAGGACGTTAGGTTTCTGATCCTTAGGTATGTAAACCTTAGTTGTTCTTCAACTAGATGGAGAGTTTTGTTAATGGCATGGTTGGTTGTTTGTTAGAGCTTTCGTACAAGTTGATTAAAGGTACTTTTGTTTTCTCAATTCCAAGTAGGGAGTTTTCATTTAAAGTTCAAACTGACTCTTTAAAAAGTAATTTTGCTTTATGTCATTAGTAATTATTCTTTGCCAGTTTTTAAAAAATACTAAAATATTTTAGTATTTTTGGAAGCTTGTTGGAAATGAATTAAATTCACTCATCAAGCTGGTATCATAACTCAGGGGCAGCTAATGAAGAAATAAACAAATTATTCTTCCTCTTGAATGAAAAATTGTGTTTTCTGGATTTTATAATTAAAATACAAGTTTTGTTGACTGTTTGAATTTCTCTGGTTCTAGGGCTGATGAAATTAAGTTGGCTTAGTGGGTTTCAACAATACTGATAAGGATTTTCCTTCTTTCTTTATTTTGGCAGAGTCCAGAGCCCAAGGACCAGACTTTGAAAATGATTAAAATTTTAAGTGGTGAAATGGCTATTGAGTTACATCTGCAGTTCTTAATACGAAACAATAACACAGACCTCATGATTCTAAAAAACACAAAGGTAGGAAATTCACCTATAAAGGATATTTTCTCTGTATATTTTTTCTTCATGTTTATTTTTTTTTTAACATAAGTACTTAAATTTATTTCCTTTTGAAATATTTATTTCCTATTTTGTTCTTAATCAAGGAAGTATTTAGGTTTTGTTTTGTTTTTTTGAGATAGAGCCTCAAGCTATCACCCTGGGTAGAGTGCCCTGGTGTCAGCTCACACCAACCTCCAACTCCTGGGCAATAAGCAATTCTCTTGCCTCAGCCGCCCAATTAGCTGGGACTACAGGCGCCCGCCACAACACCTGGCTATTTTTTGGTTGTAATTGTCATTGTTGTTTGGCAGGCCTGGGCTGGATTCAAACCCGCCAGCTCTGGTGTATGTGGCTGGCAACTTAGCCACTTGAGCTATAGGTGCCGAGCCATGTTTTTTTTCTTTTGAGACAGAGTCTCACTTTGTCATCCTTGGTAGAGTGCTGTGGCATCACAGCTCACAGCAACCTCAAACTGTTGGGCTTATGTAATTATCTGGCCTCAGCCTCCCAAGTAGCCGGGACTGCAGGCACCTGCCACAATGCTTGGCTATTTTTGTTGTTGTCGTCACTGTTTAGCTGGCCTGACCAGGTTCAAACCCTCCAGCCTCAGTGCGTATGGCTGGGGCCGGATGTGCTATGGGCGCCAAGCCTGTATTTAAGTTTTTATAAAAATAACAATGGGTCAGCTCAGTGCCTGTGGCTTAAGCAGCTAAGGCATCAGCCATATACACCTGAGCTGGCGGGTTTGAATCCAGCCCAGCCCACCAAACAACAATGATGGCTGCAACCAAAAAATAGCTGGACGTTGTGGTGGGCGCCTGTAGTCCCAGCTACTTGGGAGGCGGAGCATGAGACTTGCTAGAGCCCAGGAGTTGGAGGTTGCTATGAGCTGTGATGCCACAGCACTTTACCCAGGGCAACAACTTGAGGCTCTGTCTCAAAAAAAAAATAATAATAATAACAATGGGTAAACCACTTGGACTTGTTGGAAAGGGAATGGAATTAGCAGTCATTAAGCTCCTGTTTCAGTGCTAATCTCTTATTGAGAAGCTTAGTGAATTTTTTTTTTAACTTTTTATCTTAACATATAAAAGCAGCAGTTTAACAAATAACACAATCAGAAATTAATATAGTCGTTTATGTATCTGTATTTCCTGCTGAACCATGAACTCCTTCAGAGCATAGACTCCTACCTTGTTGCAAACTCTGTTGAGATACTGATCTAATAATTATTACAACTAATTTTAATTTTTGAATAGCTAGTACTATATATATTTGTTTAATTAAAAAATGTTTTAATATACAAAGATACATAGCTTGAAAAATCTTCCTCCCTTTCTCTTATTTACCCAATACCCTTTCCTTCATTTATTCTTTTTTTATAGCACTATATTATTCAATGAGTAAACACTTATTTGATTAAAGCATATATAATAGTGCTTGTTTTTTTTTTTTTGCAGTTTTTGGCTGGGGCTGGGTTTGAACCCACCACCTCTGGCATATGGGGTCAGCACCTTACTCCTTGAGCCACAGGCACCACCTATAATAGTGCTTTTTGAAGCTTTTGATATAATTTTCACAAATGGTAAAATGATACAGAATTACATAGTTTGCATTTATGACACTTAATTGAAGCTAGTCTTCATAATATAATATTAAAAATAAAATTATTTGATGCTTGTCAAGAGTGCTAGCTGGAAAAGGTGCAGCACCACTCTTCAGGTTACCCCAAGTCCTAGGAGACTTCAGGCAAGGTGCTGAAGAGAAATGGCAGTTTAAACTATTCAGAAACCAAAGAACAGAAAATCTGCTTCCTAAATTCCCACCTCAAATGTATGAGTGAGATCAAGTTAAGACTACAGTAAAACTATTTGATTTAATTTTATAAACTAGCTATTTAGTCTTTCTAAGGAGATACCCAAGATCTGCATTTTAAATCTTTGTTCATGTTTCTGTCACAAAATAGAGCCCCTGACTATAGCACATGTATATGAATATTTTGCCAGTGATTAAAAAAAACATCTATTTATTTTTAAAGGATGCAGTACGGAATTCTGTATGTCACACAGCAACTGTTATAGCAAACTCTTTTATGCACTGCGGGACTACCAGTGACCAATTTCTTAGGTAAATATGCTTGATGATTTCCACTTTGGCTTAAAATAGTCTTTAATAGAGAATATGTTGACATTATTACATAGATGCAGAGAGCTTTCCCTGTGGACCAGTCTTGAATTCTATCATAAGTTATATTTTTGCTTTTGACATATATTTTACTATAGAGGCCTACTTATTTTAAGGTGAATTAATTATTTTATTAGTTGGCTTGATTAAAATAAATATATTAAGCTCAAAAATGTAATATACCATATTTTGCCATGTATAATGCGTACTTTTTGCCCAAATTTTTGAGGGAAAAATAAGGATGTCCAATATACATGGGTAGTACTGATTCCATATCTATGAATGTTTTTAATTCTTTTATTAGTGCTTGTGTGTTAAAAGTGTAACTGTAGAAAGCAATATCAATATCTGTATGCAAAATAATATCCTGGAATATGGTAACGGCTCCCTGTCCACACCATCCCCCTCCCTGGCTGCCTCCTCACCAGGTAAGTACTCAGCCGCAGGAATCTCCAGCTTGCCTGGCCATTTGCTCCAGACACCACCTCTGTCACCATCTTGGAAGCAGGCACACCACTGAAGGTGATGTGACAGCATTGATACCTCGGCAAAGGGAGGGCCAAAGTGGCTGTGCAGTGACAACTCCTTCTTTGAAAGAGGTGCAAAGTAGAGAACTGGCCACTACAGAGAAGCCAGGAGTGAGCCCAGGTGTAGTAAGAGTAGCCTGGATGACCTACAGGGAACATCTGACTATTTATTCCCTTCCATCCCACCTTTATCCCCACATACTCTCATTTCCTATTCCCACCCATATCTGTCAGTGGGAACATGGTCTCAGCTGCCCTACTGAGAACCCCAGCAGGCTTATTTTCCAGGAAGCTTCACCAAGGGCCAGGGCTGTCCCTTCCTGCCATAGGCTTCTAATGGTAGATCCTTTCCTTTTCTGGGGTACCTTATCTCTTGCACAGCTGATCACATTCTGAGGGCCTCAGGAGACCTAGATTCTGAGACCTGGTTCTCCCAGTATCCCACTGTTGTAACCTTGGGCCTCCTTCCCCATGAAGTTTCTGTCTTTGAAGGTAACTGACAGCAAAGCATGAAAGCTCAACGGTACCTGATTCTATTGACTGCAATGTTGAGCATTTGACTTATCCAAACCCCTAAAGTGTTAAATTGGTATAATTTCCTAAACTTGCCAATAGGAAAAACTATCTAAGATGCTTGTTAACAGAATTGGTACCCAGATCTTTCTCCTGAAGAGTAAGATTTGTAGGATTTGCAAGTTTAGGAAGGACTGGTGTCATTCATTCTGACCTTACCAAGTGCCCAAGGTCTGTTTAGCTCAAGGAAGTCACAGTCACGTTACTAAACAAATGTAAATGAGTACTTCACTGGGATATCATTAGGGAAGGCTTTCTCCTCAACACAGTGTCCCAGGGGCCTCAAGAGTGGGGCCAGCTGTGAGAGAGACAAGGCAGCCTAGAAAGGGCAGGGATCTACCATTGAGAGACCAGGGCAAGTAGGGCTGTCTCTGACTCCTCAAACCAGCTTCCCAGGAAATAAGCCCACCAGGGTTCTCGGTGAAGTGGTCGTGGCCACATTTCCACTGACAGACATGGATAGGAATAGAAAATGAGAGGATATGAAGATGAGGGTAGGCTGGGAGGGAACAGTTGGAGGAGGTTGGGCACTCAGGTCATCCAGACCACTCACCTAGCATCTGAGCTTGCTCCCAGCTTCTCTGCATCGCCTACCTGGCACCTTACACCTCTTGTGAGAGAAGGAGGCATCATTGTGCAGCCACTTCTGCCTTTTTTTAAAAAATTAAAATGAAAGATTTCTTTTTGTTGTTTGTTTGAGGGTTTTTTGCCTAAAGTTTGGACCAAAATCATTAGTGCTCATTATACACAGAAGTTGATTATATACACCAAAATATGATAATTTTGCTTTTGTTCATAGTGGACTTACATATCATGCATAAAAATGTTCTTAAAATATAGGAGATAAAAGAGAGTCAGCAATACCTTGAAATCTACAAAGTAAAATGGTTTGAAAGGGTTTGAGGTAAAATTTTAATGCTTTTGACCTGAGTGTTAAAAAGTTTTATGGACTGCATTTGTTTTATAATAATATTACTAAGTTTTCTTTTCTTACAGAGATAACTTGGAATGGTTGGCCAGAGCCACTAACTGGGCAAAATTTACTGCTACAGCCAGTTTAGGTGTAATTCATAAGGTAATGTATATTGATCTGTGTAAATGGGCATTAGAATAGAAGCAGTTTTTCTGGAGTTAAGAAAAAAATAAAAGTTTATAATTCACACCAAGTGTGGTGAGTCATGCCTATAATCCTAGCACTCTGGGAGGCTGATTCAGGAGGGTCAGTTGAGCTTAGGAGTTCGAGATCAGACTGAGCAAGAGAGAGATCTCATCTCTACTAAAAATAGAAAAGTTAGCCAGGCACTATGGCAGGTGCCCATAGTCCCAGCTATACGGGAGGCTTGAGGCAGGAGGATCATTTGAGTCCAGAAATTTGAGCTTGCCGTGAGCTACGATGATGCCACTGCATTCTACCCAGGGTAGGGTGATACACTGTCTCCAAAAGAGAAGTTCATAATTCATTGACTAATACATTTTGTTAAGTCAGGTCAATCATAGGGAAGTATAAGATATTAAAATATACACATTTATGTTTGTTTTTATTTATTTTTCAGACAGAGTCTCACTTTGTCACCCTAGAGTGTGGTGGTGTCACAGCTAACAGCAACCTCCAGCTCTTGGGCTTAGGCAATTCTCTTGCCTCAGTCTCCCGAGTAGCTGGGACGATAGGCGCCTGCCACAACACCTGGCTATATATTTTTTGTTGTTGCAGTTTGGCCAGGACTCAGTTGGAACCCACCACCCTCGGTATATGGGGCCTGTGCCTTACTCACTGAGCCACAGGCCCTACCCTATGTTTGTTTTGAATAAAAAGTAGAAACTATTTTCTTATGAAGGCTGTCTGAGCCATTGAAAGGATGATTTGAAATATTACTTGATGTCTAAGATGAATGTGGGCACATGTTATAAAACAAAGGAGACATATTGAAGCATTTGTGATATTTTCTTTCTTTCTTTCTTTTTTTTTTTTTTTTTTTGAGACAGAGTTTCACTATTTTGCCCTTGGTAGAGTGCCATGGTGTGCTAGCTCACAGCAACTTCAAACTCTTGGGCTTAGCGACTCTCTTGCTTTAGCCTCCCAAGTGTCTCCTACTACAGGTCCCTGCCACAATACCCTGCTATTTTTTTGTTATAGTTTTATTTATTTATTTATTTTCAGTTTTTGGCCGGGGCTGGGTTTGAACCCGCCACCTCCAGCATATGGGGCCGGCGTCCTACTCCTTTGAGCCACAGGTGCTGCCCCAATTGTAGTTTTATTGTTGTCATTTGGCAGGCCCTGACTGGGTTTGAACCCTCTAGCCCTGGTATATGGCCAGTGCCCTAGCCACTGAGCTATAGGCACTGAGCTCATTTGTGATATTTTCTTTTTTTTTTTTTTTTGTAGAGACAGAGTCTCACTTTATCACCCTGAGTAGAGTGCCGTGGCGTCACACTGCTCACAGCAACCTCCAGCTCTCGGGCTTAAGTGATTCTCTTGCCTCAGCCTCCCGAGTAGCTGGGACTACAGGCGCCCGCCACAGCGCCCGGCTATTTTTTTGTTTGTTTTGCAGTTCGGCCGAGGCTGGGCTTGAACCCGCCACCTTCGGTATATGGGGCTGGCTCCCTACTCGTTCAGCCACAGGAGCCGCCCCCATTTGTGATATTTTCTAATTGGCATATATCTAGGTCTCTTAAAGACCATCCTCTTTTTTGGGTTATAAAATTATGAGAGAACCTTACTACTTTTATTTCAGCAAGTAAACATTTTGGGGGAAAAGAAGTAATCATAGAAAATATGACATCTTCTTTCTTATTTTATTGAAATTTTTGTTGTAACTCACATTTACAGGGTCATGAGAAGGAAGCTTTACAGTTAATGGCAACATACCTTCCAAAGGATACGTCTCCAGGATCAGCCTATCAGGAAGGTGGAGGTCTCTATGCATTGGGTCTTATTCATGCCAATCATGGTGGTGATATAATTGACTATCTGCTTAATCAGCTTAAGAACGCCAGCAATGACGTAAGTTCTAAAATGGAAAACTAAATTTCTATTACTTAAGAGAATAGGAGCACATTATATTTGCCGAAGTATTTTAGTGAATGGAGATTTTGTTAGATATGGGACTATCCAAAACAAAACTATTCTCATACATTTTTTATTTTTCTAGGGTAACTCTATATGCTAAAACTGTGCTTCTCAATTCTTCAAACCCTGTGCATGGCAAGCAGAACAAATCTCCAAGTATTTATAAAATATGCATTGTATTCTTACACTTCAGAGTCTTAGAGTGTTATAACTACAGGTGACCTTAGTTTTTATGAAGTCTAACACTATCCTTTTATAGGAAATTAAGACCTAAAGGAGTTGTACTTATGCTGTCAGAAATCAGAATTATTGCATATTTGATCTTTGATAATTTTTTTAATATGCAAATACTTTGGAAAAGCTAAGTAGCACTTTCCTTACTTTGTGGAACCTTAAAATAGGATTTTAGCCTTTACCTTTTATGTTAGGATATTCTTTAGAAGATTATCAGGAGGGTAGCTGAGGGAGCCAGAAAACCAGATCCCTATACTTTCATAAAATGATTAAAGCCAGTAGAATGGTCTATCCCAGTTAACAAGTTCCCTATCCACAAATGTTTTATACATATACACACATGTTTACCTTGTTTTCTCTTATCTGAAGTGAAAACTTTATCAGACAAGAGTTTATGGTTACAAAAAAAATAGTAATAGTGTTAGGAACCTCCTCTAACTATTGGAATTAGCTTACATAATTAATAGAAAAGCTGATGAACCAGTTCTCAAGCTAAGAACCAGAGCAGCTCTAGGGATCTAGGTAATAGGAACTCATAGAATTGTCTTTTTAAGATCCTGCTTTCAGAACAAATGAACTTGAAACATTTTTGGTCATTGTGTCAGTCCTCTTAAGAAAAATTAAAATTCCAGAGAAAGAGCATCCAGTTCACCTGGCTTGGGTCACAGGACACACTTTGGCTAAGGGAAGCTTCTTTTTTTTTTTTTAAGGGAAGCTTCTTAAACGACAGTTCTCCTAAGACTAAGCAGTGAGGGAGAAATATTTCCAAAGCCAGGTTAGGGTGCTATTACCAATGATCAGATTCTGTGCATTCAAAAATGACAAGTGACCACTGAAGTCTCCTTTTCTAAATGGAGACCAACTTTGTACTCTTTCTCCTACTTTTTTCTATTCTAGCTTCTCCTTTTTTTTTTTTTTTTTTTTTTAGACAGAGCCTAAAGCTGTCACCCTGGAGAGATTGCTGTGGCATAAAAGCTCAAAGCAACCTCCAATTCCTGGGCTCAAGCGAGTCTCTTGCCTCCGCCTCCCAAGCAGCTGGGACTACAGGCACCCGCCACAACGCCCGACCATTTTTTGGTTGCAGCCATCATTGTTGTTTGGCGGGCCCAGGCTGGATTCGAACCCGTCAGCTCAGGTGTATGTGGCTGGCGCCTTAGCCCGTTGAGCCACAGGAGCCGAGCCTAGCTTCTCCTTCTATACTGCCTCCTTTCCTTTAGCCCATAGGCATCCTGAGGTCTCACCTGTCCAAAGGGGGGGGGAGGAATCTTTCCATGACATGTGCTTCTTGTTGGTTGTCTTTCTCTTCTTTTTCGTGTAAACTTATTGAAAAGGAGATGTATGCTCTCTGTCAACTTTGTTTTCTCCCATTCACTTCTCAACTCCCTATTTTGTAATAGCAAATATCATTCTATTGAAACTGAAATTGCTGAGGTTACTACTGACCTGATTATCAAATTCTTTGGTCATTCTTGCTGTGCCAACCTCTGCATATTTAATACAGAATATATTTTGAAATTAGAATGAAAGCTTGGATTTTAAGTACAGTGTACCAAATCAGTGGAGTCAATGTTTTTTTCCTAGATTGTTCGGCATGGTGGTAGTCTGGGCCTTGGTTTGGCTGCCATGGGAACCGCACGTCAGGATGTGTATGATTTGCTAAAAACAAACCTTTATCAGGATGATGCTGTCACAGGTAAGCATTTCTTCCTAAAAGACCACAGACTTTAGTATTAATTAATATAACTGTAATATTTGTTTTCTGCCTACATTTTGTAGGCTCCTAAAGTTCTAATAGATTTCTCTACTTGAAGAGGGAGTGGATTTTGCTCCATTTGTCAGACTTACCTGTTAAAAACATGTTTTATTATATAAAAGCTTTCTGAAATGGTATATTCTGTGTGTCTGCTTGTGCAATTTGACTTTTGCACGTAGGAATTTATTAGAGCGATCTACTTATATCATTCTATACTGCTTATTGATAATGTAGGAAAAGTGTTGTCATAATGTCTCCTTTGAAATCATTATAGGATTTGAAGTATATTCTGTCAAAGTTTAAAAGGAAAACATTTATAAAGAGTTGGATGTACTTCCACAAAAAGTATCTTCCTTATCAGGTGTATGGAAAAATGCTTCCAGAGGCTAAAGGTACTTTTGATAGTTGATGCTAGTAGGCGCTATTTTCTTTCTTTTTTTTTTTTTTTTTTTTTGAGACAGAGCCTCAAGCTGTCACCCTGGATAGAGTGCCATGGCATTGCAGCTCACAGCAACCTCCAATTCCTGGGCTCAAGCGAGTCTCCTGCCTCTGCCTCACAAGTAGCTGGGACTACAGGCGCCTGCCACAACGCCTGGCCATTTTTTGGTTGCAGCCATCATTGTTGTTTGGCGGTCCGGGCTGGATTTGAACCTGCCAGCTCAGGTGTACGTGGCTGGCGCCTTAGCCTGTTGAGCCACAGGCGCCGAGCCAGTAGGCGCTATTTTCAATTGGATGTTTTATTGACTCATGTTCAATAAAAACTTAATTTTTTTTTTTTTTTGAGGCAGTGTCTCACTGTGTCACCCTCAGTAGAGTGCTATGGCGTGACATCACAGCTCATAGCAACCTCAAACTCTTGGGCTTAAGCTATTTTCTTGTCTAAGCCTCCCAAGTAGCTAAGCCTCCTATAGTACTATAGGACTATATAGTAGCTAGGACTTGCCCTCCTCCAAGTGCAGCTAGTTTTAGAGACAGGATCTCTTGCACAGAATAGTCTTGAATTTCTGAGCTCAAGCAATCCACTTGCCTCAGCCTCCCAGATAACTTTTTTTTTTTTTTTTCAATGTTTGACTCTACTTGCCAGGGGAAGCAGCTGGCCTGGCCCTAGGACTGGTTATGTTGGGCTCTAAAAATGCCCAGGCAATTGAGGACATGGTTGGCTATGCACAAGAAACTCAACATGAGAAGATTCTGCGTGGTCTTGCAGTTGGCATTGCATTAGTGATGTATGGGAGGATGGAAGAGGCTGATGCTCTCATTGAATCTCTCTGTCGTGATAAGGTGAGATAACATTTATTTTCTTCCTCCTGTATTCCTCACTCTTCAGTTATCTCTTGAATGTAAAAAACACTTATCTTCACTGGAAATTAATTTTTTTCGTCAGAAAATTTAAGTACTTGTTCATAAAACTTCTTGCAAGATATAAAAAGCCAGCTCAGCGCCTGTGGCTCAACGGGCTAAGGCCACCAGCCACCTGAGCTGGCGGGTTTGAATCCAGCCCAGACCTGCCAAACAACAATGACGGCTGCAACCAAAAAATGGCCGGACGTTCTGGCGGGTGCCTGTAGTCCCAGCTATGTGGGAGGCGGAGGCAAGAGACTCGCTCGAGCCCAGGAATTGGAGGTTGCTGTGAGCTATGATGCCACAGCTCTCTCTCCAGGGTGACAGCTTGAGGCTCTGTCTCAAAAAAAAAAAAAGATATATAAAGCCTAATGGAATTTACAAAAGAAAAACGCTGATAAGAAGAAGTGAATGGGAGTAATTTGAGGGTTTTAAATTTAGCCACAGCATCAGATCAGTGATACTCAGATAAATAAACCCAGAATAGTTCTTTGGGAATTTAAAAATGAATCAACTTTTAGAAATAACATTTTTGGAATGATTTTATAGAAAACAGTGCCAATCTCTATACTTACTTTTTTCTTCCTGTTGGCATTTTGGTTTTTTTGTTTTATTTTATGATGATATTGTGGCTGATGGGTCATGAGTGGTGAGTAATACTGTCCTCAATAATCTCGTAAAGAATTGTTGCTGCAATTTATTGGTGAAATCACTAATTTATTCAGTTACCAGACTCCTTATCTCTTTTCACTCAGCAATCAGTGCCCAAGAATTAAATGATAAGGTAAAATTCAGAATGTCGTATAAGAGGCCAACTTCTTTGCTTGGTAAGTGGAAGTTGATTGCCCTCAGGATGGATGTTAGTATTGACTTGAGTTTATATTTCTTAGAAAGTGTGGGGCACGACAGGCATACTGCACAGATTATTAGAAATTAAGAGCAGATAATTCCTTCTATATTAGAGTCTTTTATTTCTCTATTCATTTTGAAAACTGCCAACTACAAAAGTTCTTGAGTTCATCATTTCCTACCTTTAACCAGCTTACCTGGTGACTGCCGCTGTGCCTGTTAGACTATATAAAATTCACTATGTAAAATGATATGTTGATAGTTACTGTTGAATTATTCTGTTTTAGGACCCAATTCTTCGTCGGTCTGGAATGTATACTGTAGCCATGGCCTATTGTGGCTCTGGTAACAACAAAGCTATTCGACGCCTGCTACACGTTGCAGTAAGTACACTGATCTTTCTTGGGAATGGAGTAAAAGGAAAAGTTGGCAGATGGACCGTGGTGTCTAAGTGACCTCAGCATCCCCATCATATGACCTTTGCCAGTGGATTCAGGTTGTTATTCATTACCATACACAGGAAAATTCTTGGGGCCGGGCATGGTGGCTCATGCCTATAATCCTAGCACTCTGGGAGGCCGAGGCAGGTGGATTTCTTGAGCTCACAGGTTCAAGACCAGCCTGAGCAAAAAAGTGAGACCCTGTCTCACTAAAAATAGAAAAACTGAGGCAAGAGAATCACATGAGCCCAAGAGTTGGTAGTTGCTGTGAGTGAGTTATGGTGCCATGGCACTCTGTTCAGGGTGACAGCTTGAGACTCTGTCTCCAAAAAAAGAAAATTCTAACAGCAGAAAATTCTATCTTAGAACATGTTATTTGTTAGTGGAGAAAAGACCTCGTGTGTATATAGAATGAGGTCGTCAACAAGTAGAGAATTATTTTGTAAATGTTTCTTAATAAATATTTTTTAAATAAAGGTACATTTAGCCACAATTTTCCCTATGTGTGACAACTTCAGGGACACCTTGTGTTTCTTTTTACAGCCAACGAAGTTAGTTTTCAGTTACCCTTAAGAGACATGCTGTATTACAAGAGACGCACTACACAGGAAAGCCAATGCCCATGTTTTCCAACAGATTTTCTCCATCATAGTCCTCCTAATACAGGTCAGCCATGTGCCTGGCCACATGGTAGAGTTTTAACTCAGTAGGTTTCTAACATCATGGTGTTGGGAGAAAGTAAGTCAAGGGCACCTTCCCTTGCAGAAAGACCTAGAACTCTTAATAACTTAATTTTTCCCACAGATGATCACATTTCACAATATTTATTAGTACTTTTTCCTTTATTAGACCAGTACGTGGTATGTTCTAAATGCTTATATTGTGCTTGACATATTTTTTAAGAAACAACATTGAAGAGAATAGTTAGATTATCTTTGTGCACGGGCATGCCTCCCCCCATAAAAGTGATCATGCAACTGAAATAGTCTTTATTAGCTCTGAATCCCAATTTTAGCCAAGTTTTAAAGACTTCTAAGCCCTAAAATGAGATTATCCAATGACTTTTTCTAAATTGGGAAGAGGTTTTTTTTTTTTTTTTAACATATATGTCTTTAGCTTTCAAGTTTACTTATTATAGATTTAAGGTGTGTAATATGATGTTTTGATATGAGAGGAAAAACATTCTAATAAATAGTTTACTGTATTATTGATCTAATTTAAATTTGAATGATATGGCCCTTTCATTAGTTTAGTATGGTAATAGGATGTGTAGTATAATATAATTATCTTAAACTTTTTCTCTTAGGTAAGTGATGTTAATGATGATGTCAGGAGGGCAGCAGTAGAATCACTTGGGTTCATTCTATTCAGGTAATAATTTCTAACTTCTCATTCTGTGTATATTCCGTTTCTTTTTGTTGTCAGTAACCAAACAAAAACTAAATACGCGAGGAATATATCTAGGTTCAGGGCGTGGACCATTTAGTTAGTATAGTATTAACAGTAGTAATAAGATTAATACTATTCATCTGAAAAAGAATAAAGTATGTCATGAGATTCTGAAAACCTGTTTGAGAAGTGGTAAAACAGTATAATTGTTTCTCTTCGTATTTTCATCATATTCTCTTTCAATTTATTAAATCAAAATCATTCTTTGTGTTAGTAAATCAAATGGAATATTATCTCTTACATGGGATTGTAAAGTTGTTGAAGCTGTTTTAATAAAAAATACAGACCTTGTTTAAGTGCAAAAAGGTGAACATGTTGCTGATTTAAAAAAAAAATTATTTTAGATTTACGAATGTAGAGATGCCTTTGGCAATATAATGTAGTTGTTTTTAAGAAGCTACACTCTAAACCAGCTTGCCTGGTTTGTCTGCTGGCTCAGTTTCTTATTAGCCAAGTAACTTTGGACAACTTACTCAAACTCTTTGAGCTTTAGTTTTCTCATCTTAAAATGAGAATAATAATAATAGTACATATTTGAGAACATTTTTTGATGATTAATTGGTCACAGTCTGTACACCCTACCTGAGTGTGTGTTAACACTGTTAATGGTAGCGGTTGTAGTTAAGTCAGTGGTGTTGGTGGCAAATGCAGTAGTACTTCAGTAGTAGCTTTAACTCTCAGAAAGTGCTGATGTAGAAGCTGCAACAAATTATTTAGAAGATCCAGTAAAATAAATTGATGAAGGTGGCTACACTAAATAACAGATTTTCAATGTAATAAAACATCCTTCTCTTGGAAGAAGATGCCATCTAGGACTTTCATAACTAGAGAGGTCAATGTCTGGCTTTAAGGCTTTAAAGGACAGGCTGACTCTCTTGTTAGAGGCTTATGCAGTGAGTGACTTAAACTGAGGCCAGTGCTCAATTACCATTTCATAAATCCTAGGGCCCTTAAGAATTATGCTGTATTGGGCGGCCCCTGTGGCTCAGTGGGTAGGGTGCTGGCCCCATATACCAAGGGTGGCAAATTCAAATCCGACCCTCGCTAAACTGCAACAAAAAAATACCTGGGCATTGTGGCAGGCGCCTGTAGTCCCAGCTACTAGGGAGGCTGAGGCAAGATAATCACCTAACCTCAGGAGTTGGGGGTTGCTGTGAGCCGTGATGCCAAGCACTCTACCAAGGGCAATAAAGCGAGACGCTGTCTCAAAAAAAAAAGAATTATGCTATATCAACTCTGCCTGTGCTCTATAAATGGAATAACAAAGTCTGAATAATAGTATATCTGTTTACAACATGGTTTGCTGGATATTTTAAGCCCACTGTTGACACCTGCTACACAGAAAAAAAGATTCCTTTCAGAATTTTACTACTTGTGGACAATGCACTGGTCACCCAAAAGTTCTGATGGAGATGTACAAAGAGGATGATGTTTTCATGCCTGCTGTCACAGCATCCATTCTATAGCTCATGAATCAAGTAATTTTAATTTGCAAGTCTAATTTAAGAAATATATTTCATAAAGCTATAGTTGCTGTAGGTAGATAGTAATTCTTCTGAGGGATCTAAAAGTCAAGTGAAAACATTCTGGAAAGGGTTTGCACCATTCTAGATGCCATTTAGAATATTAGTGGTAGGCCAGGCGTGGTGGCTTACACCTGTATCCTAGCACTCTGGGGAGGTGAAGGTAGATGGATTGCCTGAGTTCGAGACTTTGAGACCAGCCTGATCATCAGCAAGAGCCATGTCTACTAAAAATAGAAAAACTAGCCAGGTATTGTAGCAGGTACCAATAGTCCCAGCTACTCACAAGGCTGAAGCAAGAAGATTGCTTGAGCCTAAGAGTTTGAGGTTGCTGAGAGTTATGATGCCACATTACTCTACCCAAGGCATAGAGTGAGAGAGACACTGTCTCTAAAAAAAAAAAATATTGGTGGTTCATGGGAGGAGGTCAAAATATCAGTAATAACAGGTGTTTGGAAGAAGTGGATTCCAGCCCTCGATGACTTTGAGGGGTTCAGTGCTTCCTAGAGGAAGTGACAGCAGATGTTGTGGGAATACAAGAGAACTAGAATTAGAAACGGAACATGAAATGTGACCGAATTGCTGCAATCCCATGATAAAACTTGAACAGCTGAGGGGCTACTTCTTATCAGTGAGCAAAAAGTGACTTCTTGAGATGGAATGTGCTCCTGTGAAGATGCTGAAAGCAAAGACTTCAGCAGGTTCCATAAAGTTGGTTGATAAAGCGGCAGCAGGGCTTTGGAGGATTGACTTGATTCTGAAAGAAGTTCTATTGTGAATAAAATGCCCAACAGCATTGCATGCTACAGAGAAATCTTTCATGAAAGGAGCAGTTAATTGACAGAGCTGACTTCATTGTTGTCTTTAAGCAGTTGCCACAACCACCCCTACTTTCAGCAACCACCAATCCTGATCAGTCAGCAGCCAAAGGTTAAACCTTGCTGAAGGCTTAGATGATTGTTAGCATTTTTTTGTTTTTGTTTTTTTTTTAGAGACAGAGTCTCCCTTTGTCACCCTTGGTAATGTGCCATGGCATAATAGCTCATAGCAACCTCAAACTCTTGGGCTCAAGCAATACTCTTGCCTCAGCCTCCTAAGCAGCTGAGACTACAGGCTCCTGCCATGTCACTCAGCTATTTTTTTAGAGACGGGGTCTTGCTTTTGCTCAGGGTCTTGAACTCCTGAGCTAAAACCATCCACCTGTCTCTGCCTCCCAGAGTGCTAGGATTACAAGTGTGAGTTTGTAATCCACACCCAGCTTTGTTAGCATTTTTATTTATTTTTATTTTTATTTTTGCAGTTTTTGGCCAGGGCTGGGTTTTTGAACCCACTACCTCGAGCATATGGAGCTGGTGCCCCACTCCTTTGAGCCACAGGCGCTGCCCGATTTTTAAAAATCAAAGTGTTTTTTATTTCGGCATATACATTTCTTAGACATAATGCTATTGCACATGTAATAGACTATAGTAAATGTAAATATAACTTTTATATGTATTGGGAAACCAAAAAATTAGTGTGCCTTGCTTTTTTGTGATAATCTGTTTATTGTGGTAATTTAGAACTGAGCCCACAATATCTCTAAGGTATGCCTGTGCTTTATCTTAAAATATAATGAAAGAAAGTTAAAAGTGACCCTTAAACGATGCAGGAGTTGGCGTGCTGATCCCCCATGCAGTCAGAAATTTGCATGTAACTTTTGACTTCCTGAAAACTTACCTACTAATAGCCTACTGTTGACCAGAAGCTTTACTCGTAACATAAATAATCAGTTAACACATATTTTATTATGTTATATGTATCGTATACTGTATTCTTCCAATAAAGTAAGCTAGAGAAAAAAAGTGTTATTAATTAAGTCGTAAGGAAGAAAAAATATCTTTACTATTCATTAAGTGGAAGTGGATAATTACGAAGGTCTTCATCATATGCATATCAAGTAGGCTGAAGAAGAGGAGGAAGTGGAGACATTGGTCTTGCTGTCTCAAGAGCAGCAGAGGCAGAAAAGATGGAGAAGGTAGAAGGGTAGGCAGGAGAGGCAAAGCACACTTAGTGTAACTTTCTAACAAAAACAATCTATTGGTAACTGGACTTGCACTGTGTGGGCACTGCCTATTTCAGCTTGCTTATGAAGAAATTATGTAGTAAGTTTCCAAGGTATGTGTTAAATGAATCAAGTGTCTCATGTCCTTTTAATCTCTAGGATGAGATTTTCCACCCAGCATTTCTTAGGAGTGAAAATCTATTGTAAAGACTATAAGATAATTAAACATTGGCTCATGCCTATAATCCTAGCACCCTGGGATGCAAGGCGGGTGGATTGTTTGACCAAGTTCAAGATCAGCCTGAGCAAGAGTGAGACCCTTTCTCTACTAAAAACAATAAAAAACTGAGGCAAGAGGATTGCTTTAGCCCACGAGTTTGAGGTTGATGTGAGCTATGACGCCACGGCACTCTACCAAGGGCAACAAAGTGAGACTCTGTCTCAAAAAAATCAGTAACAGGCTCGGCGCCTGTGGCTCAGCGGGCTAAGGTGCCAGCCACGTACACCTGAGCTGGCGGGTTCGAATCCAGCCCGGGCCCGCCAAACAACAATGACGTCTGCAACCAAAAAATGGCCGGGCGTTGTGGCGGGCGCCTGTAGTCCCAGCAACTTGGGAGGCAGAGGCAGGAGACTCGCTTGAGCCCAGGAATTGGAGGTTGCTGTGAGCTGTGAAGCCACAGCACTCTATCCAGGGTGACAGCTTGAGGCTCTGTCTCCAAAAAAAAA
>CAUYON010132518.1:0-21256 GCA_963573935.1 Arctocebus calabarensis
TTGCGCCTGCCTGGGTCACAGTGAGGTCTGTGGCTCCACAACCAGTCCGCTACTCCCTGTCACTGTTTGGCAGGGGGAGGTGAGGCCTGACAACCTGGGTACTTAACAGGGGCTGGGGCGTTTCACTCAGTTCCAGCCCTGTCACTGATTGGTGTTGCTGCTGGAACAGAAAACAATTCCAGAACACTTGGAAAGGAAAATCAAACCTTCCCACTACCACACATCCGGTGTACAACGTTGGAAAGTCCTCGGGTGATTGGCCCAGTTAAAGAGGTACCCAATCAATTGTCCCAGCCAGTATCAACCTCAAATCAAAGAGCTGAAAAGTCTCTGGCAACTAGACAGCTGAAGTCTGCTGGCAGCTTTAGTGTAACTCACTCCAGTGTTCTGTGAGCTCAGGAGGGCCCCCTTAAGCCAGTAAATTAGCCTGGGAAGGTTGATGCCTCTTTCCCCGCCTTGCCCATCTGTCGCACCCAGTCTCTAGTAACCCTGCAGGTCTGTGATCCAGTTCCCTCCAATGAGCAGGTGCTCTAGAGGTTTGCACCTGCCTAGGTTCACACGGGGCTCTGTGGCTCCTCAGCCAGTCCACCGGTTGTGTCGGTGTTGGCAGGGGGAGAGATGAGGCCTTGGTGAACATTTTAAACCAAAGTTTACAAGAAAGAAAAAATGTGTATGTTTACTTCAAATATTGATATAAGCTATTTTCTCTTGTATCTTTTATCTTCAGTTATATTTTATGATGTTTTATGGTCACTTTAGTAAATAATATGGTAATTAAAATATTGAGACTTCATACCTTAAAATATAGTGCAGCCACCATTCTCCCTAGAGAACCTTGATTGCTATTCCCAAACCAACCCTGATCATCCTAGTTCCTGTCCAGAATTGATTACTCCTGTAACTGTAAATCATGGGATTCCCTGTTGGTTGAGTGCTCAATGTCCAAATTTCTGTGGTTTTGAAATTACAAAAGGAAGCAATTAAGTAAGCACTATAAAATTAGACCCCACAAAAGTCCTTTCCAAAGTGACTCTACTGCTCCAACAGCTAAAGCAATCCTAAGCAAAAAGAATAAGGCATCACATTACTTGACTTCAAATTATACTACAAGTTTATAGCAGTCAAAACTATATGGTATTGGTATAAAAATAGAGCAATGGAATAGAATAGAACATAAAACCCAGAAATGAAACCATATGGCTATGACCAACTAATCTTCGACATAGCAGACAACATACACTAGGGAAATGAAGCCTAATTCAATAAATGGTGCAGGAGAAACTGGATAGCCACATGCAGAAGAATGAAACAGAACCCCTATCTCTCACCATATACAAAAATTAATTCAAGATGGATAAAGGACTTAAATGTAAGGCATGAAACCATAAAAATTCTAAAAGAAAACACAGGTAAAACTCTTCTAGACATTGGCCTAAGGAAAAGAATTTATGACTAAGATCAGAAAGGCAAAAAGAAGCAATAAAAATAAATAAATGGGACTTAATTAAATTAAAAAGCTTCTGTACAGTGAAAGAAATAATCAATAAACATAAAATATAATGGGAGAAAATATCAGTAAACCACAGATTCACAAAAGACTAATTCCAAAATCCACAAAACACTCAAACAAATTAAGAAAAGAACCAAACAACCCCATTTTGATGAATTAGGCATAAGAAATAACCAGACTTTTTTCAAAAGAAGATAGACAAATGGCCTATAAACATATGAGAAAAGCTCACCATCACTAATTAGAGAAATGCAATTAAAACTACAATAAGATACTACTTTAGCTCTATCAGAATAGCCTTTATTAAAAAGTCAGAAAGCAACAGATAATGGTATGGATGCAGACAAATGGGAATGCTTATACACTGTGGGTGGGACTGCAAATTAGTACAACCTCTATGGAAAACAGTATGGGGAGGCTCGGCGCCTGTGGCTCAGCGGGCTAAGGCGCCAGCCACGTACACCTGAGCTGGCAGGTTCAAATCCAGGCCAGGCCAGCCAAACAACAATGATGGCTGCAACAACAACAAAAAATGGCCAGGCGTTGTGGCAGGCGCCTGCAGTCCCATCTACTTGGGAGGCAGAGGCAAGAGACTCACTTGAGCCCAGGTTTTGGTGGTTGCTTTAAGGTGTGATGCAACAGCACTCTATCCCGGGTGACAGCTTGAGGCTCTGTCTCAAAAAAAAAAAAAGAAAGAAAGCAGTATGAGGATTCCTCAAAAAAATAAATGTAGACTTACTATTCAATCCAGAAACCCACTTCAGGTATCTACTCAAAAAAAGAAAGTCATTTTATCAAAAAGACATCTGTATTCCAGTGTTTATCGCAGCACAAATCACAATTATAAAGATATGGAATCTACCTAAGTGCCCACAAAATCAAAAGTTGATTGATGTGGTATACACACACACACACACACACATATGTACATATACCACAGTATTACTCAACTATTAAAGGAAATGAAATAATGTCATTTGCAACAATTTGGATGGAACTAGAGACCATTTCCTAAGTTAAGTATCTCAGGAATAGAAAACCAAACACCATATATTCTCACTAATAAACAGGAGATGAACAATGATACAAAGAAATATAAAGGACATTGTAAACCAAGAAGGGGGAAGGGTGGGAGGAGAGGTACAATGAACCTATTGGGTACAATGAACACTATTCTGTTGACAGATATACCAAAAGCCCTGATACAAGCATAACACAAAGTATCTAAGTAACAAAAATATTTGTACTCCCTTGATATTTTGAAATTAGAAAAAAAGGAAACTGATGAAGTCCTCACATATTTTTCCAAAAATAGTCTCTCTTCATGATCATGCTACAAACATTTACCGCCAACTGGTATCATACTGTGCAATTATTTTTCAGTGGAAAAATATCATAATGCATGAACATTTGATTCATTCTTTGTTAGAGAAAGAATTCCTTGTTAGAAGTAGAGAATATTAATTCAGAACCAACATTTGACATAATCTGAAGTAAATTTATTCTCATATATTTGTGTCAATTTTTAAAATAAAGCTACAAATCTTTGTTTATTATTTATCATAAAATTTTGATATTTTAATGGATTCACTTGAAATATACTTTTACTGGTAACAATTATTCTCAGATAACAAGAAATACTTCTATTGCTGAATAATTAAAATGTGTTAAAATTTGTCCACATCTGTCTATCCTTCTAGCTATTCTTGTCTAGCCCACTGATTTTCAACTGGTGTGCCACAGAACACTAGAGTGCCATGAAAGGATCTCAGGAGTGCTGCAAAATTTTTAAATGTCATTAATTAAATTATTTTCAAAAGATGTTCAAAGCACAGTAAGTATATTATTTTGTTACTCTTTTTTTGATCAACATAATTCCAAATGCTATGGAAGTTTAACCATAGGCTCAAGTGTACTGTGAAATAAAAAAAGATTGAAAACACTGATCTAGCCTATCTATTGCTACATCTAGAAGGCAGTACTACTCCATTATCATCTTTATCTCCACCAACTAGCACCATTCCTAGATATACTGAACACTCAAAATAAGAAATGCTGAACTAAAAAGTACTATTTTTAATATATAAATTTGTAACTGAGTCTAGCATCCCAAAGCCAGTCCCTGTGTATTATATAGCCTCAATACTTCAAATCATCCAACTGCCATTTCAACTGGTCTCAATTTTCAATTAACAGTTTTGCCTCTGTTTAAAATGTCTAAGTTCTTTTTAAGATCATACCTTTATACACAAAAAGGCATGTAATAGAGGTCCATAGAGAGTGATCTGAGAATCTGGGGAAAGTTCCATTTCTACACGAAGTTTATCAGGTGGAAGTTCTGAGGGATCAATAGGTGGGCGTGAAGAAGTAGCAGGAGAAGAAACCACTCTGTCTGAGGTTTTCTGGGAAGGCCTTAATACAGATAGCATTGTTTCTTCCATTTCTGACACTGGAATAAATTGAGGGGGAAAAAAGGTTAATGTTTGAAGCAAGACCTCTTAGAAGTTCTTCTCCCCCCGCCCCCAGACCCTACCCCGACCTCGGTAGAGTGCCATGGCATCACACAGCTCACAGCAACCTCCAACTCCTGGGCTTAGGCGATTCTCTTGCCTCAGCCTCCCAAGTAGCTGGGACTTAAGACGCCGGCCACAATGCCCAGCTAGTCTTAGAAGTTCTTTAAGGAAATATTCACTAAGAAATGTTATCTTGCCAATATGAAATCAACTAGTACTTACATAATGTACATAATTAAAACAGACCCGAAAGATCAATAATTAATAAAGCAAATGAAGAACAGACTTCATTGAAATACGAACATATAAACAGACTATACAGAATCAGCGAAAAGTAGAAATAAGAATACACAGAATCAGTGAAACAGTCCTGTTGATACTCTATTGTAGCTCTCATTCACGACCTGTAATATAAATCTGGGTTGCTACCAAACCTAAACTCTACTTGTCCATTAAACCACAAAGCTGTTTAAATAGCTATTCAAATACAGTGTGACATTACCAAGCCACCATACATATAAACTATAGAAACTATTCTTTGAAACTTAAAACTCACTGGAAAAAAATATATATTAAAAAAACGCTTGATTTTAATTCCTTTTAAGACACTGGTAATAATGCAAATTACCTTCAGCTAACCACAAATTATGTGATGTTGTCAAAATGCATTAAAGAAACTAACATTTCACAAAATCTAGCACTTTAATATATAGATTACATACACCTTGCTTCATATTCCAGTCTGCTGCTTCTAATTTGGGAGACTTTGAGAAAACTACCTATCTTTACTGAGTATATTTTCTCAACTCTAAAATGAGAGTAAGATCTATCTCATAGAGCTGTTGCAAGGATTAAATGAGATAACACAACCAGAAAACTACTGGCCTACTATTGGTACATAGTAAATGTTCCAAAGTTAGCTATAATTATTCCAAAATATTTAAAACATCATAAATATATATTATTATGTCAGAAGAATAAATGTATTTCTAAAATTTTTTTGATTTCTTTTTTGTATCTTTGGTGATTATCAATCATAACAGCAGCTATTTCATAGTACGTATAATAGAACCTCTGTAAGGTGACTGCCCAAAGGACTGTAACAAACTGGTCAACATACACAGGTGGACACCATAAGGAAGTAGGCCTATTATACTGATTGATATATGTGATGTATGTTTAGTCCATGAAAATTAGATCAACTTAAAGAGGTAGTTAGTAGAAAGGTGGTCAACTATGGAGGTTCTATTATATTACATAAAAATACTTACATGATTGCTTCAGCTGTTCATCTGCCTTCTGTGGATAAATTGGATGCCATGTATAATCAATTATAAGTATGACACTTGGGACAGTCCAACATTCAACCCAACCAGCCCTATCAATAGTAAAAAATAAAGTGTACAGTAAGATACTTATTCCTTTAATTGTATGCAGAAACAAGTTTATTATTAATTTTTGAAAGAACAATAATTTAATCATATACAAGCACAAAATACTTAGGTCACTAATTTTGTGTACTCACTTTTCTTGAGTAATGTTGCGCCACTTTGGTTTAACTGTTTTCTGGCCACTTTGACACTCAGCAGGAATACCAGCATCATGAACGATTTTATTTGGGTGGCAATTCTTTACCAGCATAAATAAGGAATATTTACTAGGGTGGCAATCTGGTAGAAACAAATGAAGATCAACATCTTCTCCCTAAAAAATAATTTATAATAACCCAAAGTAATAAAATTGATACATAAACAGTTTACTATTTATATTTATAGCCAAACCTATTATAACAACCTCGAAAATAAGTTTAAAAGAAAATAAACATTTTAAATAGCAGATTTTACATCAAATTTATGTAAATAATTAGAGTAAGATTTTGCACTGGGGTAAGATTTTACATCGACTAAAACTAAATTTGGATTGAAAACTAAAGGGAAAAATATCATGAAAAGACATAGCACAGTTTTCACATAACAATGAAAAGATTATCTTCCATGAGTATCCAAGGAAACTTTATGTGAAAGTCAGTTAAATAAAAACTAATTATAAGGTCAAGTGGCATATATTGTATTTTTAGTAATTCCTAACACAGTATCTCCTTTGATTCTAGTAGGTATTGTTTCCTCAAATGGTTTTTAGTAATTCAGAATTGGCTTATCAAATGATCTTCATGAGGTCCTCTATTCTTTGTTCATCTTGATGCCTAAACCAGCATAGCAGAGTTCAGAAAGAATGGAGCATTAAACCCTGCTGCCCAGAAACCCACTAGTTACATCAACTCTGTTCCCTAGTTTCCTAATCTATAAATGCAGATTTTATCTACTTCAAGAGAGCTGTTCTGAAAATTAAATGGATTACTAACACAGGAAGCACACAGAACAGTCTCTATCTAGCACATAGAAAATGTATAATTGGTGTTAGCTGCTCCTCTTATAGTTACTATTTTTACCACCATAACCACAATTACTACTGATTGCCCATCATATCATATACCATTAGGTGTTCTGCTGAATTCTGAAATTAGAAATACATAAGGGTTGACTTTCAGAGAAAAGAAAGGGGTTTTTGGTTATTTCTTGAATCAAATATAGGAAAGTGCAAAATTAGTTCATAGACCTAGAAAACATTAGAGCTAGAAAGGGTTTTAACATAACATGTAGACCAGCCACATAAGCTTAAGGGAATTTTTTTTAATTGCTCGATTTTGGAGAGGACTTAATTGAACAAAGGAAAGAACAGGAATTTGGGGGCACTAAAGCTAGTGAACATCTGAGGAAAGAAAAAAAATACCTTTGGTGGCAAAGGACTAGGAAGGGGAGAGTAAAGATAAGCTTTGGGAAATCAAAGTTAACTAAAAAACCTTATGGTATAAACAATGCATCCAAATATACCTACTCTTAAAGAGAACCTGGTATTACATGTAGCTGGAACAAAGTCCGTAAAAGGCAACGAAAAATCAATGTTTAACGTTTCCCCACAGGCTGCCAGATATACTATACAAAAAAGAAAAAAAGTAAATTAACATTAATGTCAATAAAATTTAAATTATAAAATTCCCTAAAATGCATACCTACACAAAATTAAATTGAGAACATATTTAGTCCAGTAAAACTGAAATAGTCCATTAAGAGTCTCACAAGATAATGAGGAGAAAAATTACTTCTAGTATCTAGAACTATAAAATCAATTCTAATTTTCTTATTGGTTATTTGTCATAACGAGTAGAATATTTAACCTAATTCTTTTGAAATTTCTTACCATTTTCCTGTTGTTTAGTGGAACAATCAATCCAATTGTGTTGATTAGCAGCCCAAATCATTTCAAATTGATGAAACATGATTTTAAAATTCCATGTATATGGAACAAATGAAAAAATATCTGGAGCACTATCACTGGACCAGTCTTGAATTAAATCTAAAAGTATTAGAGTAGGGGAGAGAAAGTAAACTTTATCATAATTCAGAAAACAAAATTATATAGATTCTAACATTAGTCGAAAATTAATTTTTCTTTTGTAACTAAGAATCTTTTATACTGAAATATTTAAAGATGATTAAGGTAACAGTGAACAGAATATATTTAGACAGTAAACAGATGCTTACTAATCACAGTTCCAAACAAGAAAAATTTTGTATATTTAATATAGCTGTCATTTTTTTTACAAAATTTTAGAAGATAAAGAGAAAAAAGAAAAATCACCTGATACTCTACTGCCCATATAACCAAGACTGTGGATACATTTCCCCCAGTTATTTTTCTAGGCAGACTTTGATACTATCCCATATGTACATATTTTATGTATTGCTTTTTTCATTGAACTCAAATTTTTTCCATGTTATTTCACACATACTTACATAAATTTTTATCAAAGACATTTATTATGATTTACTTAATCATTTCTTTTTTTTACACTATACTAACAAATACCTAACCATTTTCTATATCTGGATATTTAGACTCTTTCCAAAATTTTGTGTTATATACACTATTACCAAGTACTGTATATTTTTGTGCAAGATATTTTACATATTCAGGATTACTTCATCAGTAAAGATTTCTGAAGGAGAATTGCTGGATCACAATCTAGGAAATTTTTCCAGGCCACTACAGAACTGCTTTCTAAGAGAGATGAATCCATACATACTCCTATCAGAAAGGTATGCTTGACAACTTATTTCATTGTGCCCTCTCCTGTGTTGTATTTCTTTCTGGTTTTTGTTTGGTTTGGTTTTTTTTTTTTTATATTTAGGAACTAAAAAAATGGTACCTTACACTGAATTTCTCAGTTATATGCATGGTTGAACATTTTTTCACGTTGTTTTAGTTATTAAATAAGTATCTACTGAGCATCTACTATGTGCCAGGCTCTGTTTCAGACTCTGGGACTATAACAATGAACATAACATAGACTTGGGCTTCCTGGAATTTATAATCATCTTTACTGATTGCTGTTTGGTTGTTTTTTGTGTTTTTTTGTTTGTTTACATTGCTTTATTCCTTTTTAAAATTGTGCTCATATACTTAGTCTGTTTATCCTCTGGTACTTTATTTTTTAATCTCAATAAACAAAAGATTTTTGTATAAAGATGTTAGCTCTACTCTACTATGGTGATATTCACAATTTTTTCGCTGACCTCCACATTGTTGGCATCCATTGTATACTTGCAGCAATAATGTCTTTCAATTAAAGCATTCCTACTAAAGGTGTGAAACTCATCTTTACACACTCACAGTGTGTGACACAGTGTCACATGTCTAACATCAGAACTTTATATATGTTAATGTGCGTGTATATGTGTATGTGTGAGAGAGAGAGAACTTGAAACAGTATTATGGCACCAACTTTGACAACAGTCCTGGGTTTAAACTCTGGCTTTATCATTTTACTTGTGATGTACCCTTAAAAAATGGGCTTAAATGCTTTATCTTTTAGAAAATCAAAACAACTTCACAAACTTATAATTTGGATAATAAATTATAACTGATTTATCAAAATGACTGATACAGAATAAGGACTCCACAAATGGCAGCATTTATTATTAAAATATTATAAGGAAAGTTATAGGTAAAAACTATAACATATTTAAAGTAGTTGTCTTTGAATTTTAAAGGAGATCTTTAAACTGAAAAATATTAGCTAAAAGCAATAATAAAGTCAGAAGTACATTTATTTTACATAATATCACATGAGCCCATTTAAAATTTAGCTGCATGTACAGAAGCTGGTGTATATACATTAGAGAGAAATTCCTGTCTTACAAAAATGGCAAAATAAAATATAATGTGAAATTTCAATAACTAAATTAAATAGTATACTGGTTTATTATGGCAACAATAAAAGGCATATGGCTATCAGCAAGTTCTGTTAATAGTGAAAGGAAAATTCTACTTACTAAATTCACTCTAAATATATTCTTATTTTTATTCAACAAGCAATCATAGTGGTTTATTATACTTTATAATATCAATGCTCACCTCAAATCTTTAACTTTTAAGTGCCACCTACCTGACTCCATCCCAATACTCTAACTTTATTCTTTAGCACAGCATCTAGCACATTAGGAATGCCCCAAAATAATCTCTAGAATTAGCCAACTCCACATACAAATCATCATTCATCTGACTGATTTCCCCATTTTTCTCCCTCATAAAATCTATAGTTCAACCTTTTTAATCTAACTATTTATCCTTTCTGAAGTAAAGTACTGTCTTTTACCTACAAAAAAAACTATTTATCCTTTCTGAAGTAAAGTACTGTCTTTTACCTACAAAAAAAACTATTTATCCTTTCTGAAGTAAAGTACTGTCTTTTACCTACAAAAAAAACTCTTAACCATCTTTATGGACAGCATGATACTATTCTACAGAGAAAGCACAGGATGTGCAGTTCAAAAATTGTTCTTAAATGTCTCTTCCACATAGTAGCTTCATGACTTTGCCCAAGTCATTCAACGTTTGTATGCCTCAAGTTTCTCATTGTTAATTCAAGGCTAGCTATAATAGCTATCCCTTTTTAGAGTTATGTTATATAAATGCAAATCCTAGTTAATATTAATGAGTTTATTTACAAAGACCATTTCAGACCTTCATGACCTTCCTCACTATCACTAATTATCTTCACATGACAGCAAATGTCTCTGTACTAGTCTCATATGCACTTGTTAGCGTCACAATTCACACTTGTGCTCAAAATATATACTATTTAGCATTGTTTCATTTGTCTGTATCTACTACACATGCCAATGTAATTAAGCCTAATAAAAAAATACAAAATAAGAAATGCTCAAATTATCTGGGGGCAGAGATATTTAAAGTCAATTTTGAATAATTAACATTTGAAACTTACAATGTATGTTAGTTGCATTTTGTCTATTTTGCACTTCTTCTTCTTTTTTTTTTGAGACAGAGCCTCAAGCTGTCACCCTGGATAGAGTGCTGTGGTATCACAGCTCACAGCAACCTCCAATTCCTGGGCTCAAGCGAGTCTCCTGCCTCCACCTCCCAAATAGCTGGGACTACAGGTGCCCGCCACAACACCCGGCCATTTTTTGGTTGCAGCCGTCATTGTTGTTTAGTGGGCCTGGGCCGGATTCGAACCCGCCAGCTCAGGTGTATGAGGCTGGCGCCCTAGCCCACTGAGCCACAGTCGCCGAGCCATATTTTGCACTTCTATTAGTTAAAAGACCGAGATATAATTGCTAGTAAAATAAACAGAATTTCAAATTATCTACTACTTATCATAGGAAACTAATTTTTATAAAGTTATTAGCTAATTTCTTCTTATTTAACAAATTTTACTAGTTGTTTATTTAATAACTTATTTAAAATTTCAACATGTCTTTGTTTGTTTGTTTGTTTTTGTTTTTGAGACGGAGTCTCTCTATGTCACCCTCAGTAGTGTGCTGTGGCATCACAGCTCACAGCAACCTCAAACTCTTGGACTCAAGTGATCACTCTTTTATCAGCCTCCCAAGTAGCTGAGACTATAAGTGCCCACCACAATGTCCGGCTATTTTTGTTGTTGTTGTTATTGCAGTTGTCATTGTTGTTTAGCAGGCCAGGGTCAGGTTTGAACCCGCCTGCCTCAGGGTATGTGGCTAGTGCCCTAACCACAGAGATACGGGCTCCAAGCCAACGTCATTCTGTAATATTGTTTCCCTACCAGCTTCTACAATCTCTTTACTGATAAATATTAAAAATTATGGTGACAAAAATATTTTTATTAGGTGCCTCAACAACCATTTTAATATATACTTCTCTTTAAATCAAAGGCTATTCTCATTTCCAGATGGTTTTATCAAATAATCTGGTTAAAGAAACGAATTATTTTCCTGATGACTGAATACTTTAATCATCTGTACAACAAATTCAAAAGTTATTAATATGGCAAGCTAAATTTAATCTGAAAAAAACCCACTAAGACTCAATTTTTTATTAAGTTGTTATGCAAACACCCTATAAAACGTACTGGAGCTTTGTAATACATTTGTATTGTTTTCTTCTCCCCCTTATCAGAGTAAATCTAAGTTAATTTCATTATTCCCAGAAGTGCAGTGACGTGTCTTTGTCCCACATCAAAATCTCTTAAGAACAATTCATCTTATTAATAAGCAGCATGAGAATGGCAGTTGAGGAATATCAGGTATTCCCTCATACCATAGACACAACTTGTTTTCTATAGAACTGTATGAACAGAGAAAGAGATTCAAATATGATGACCAAGCACACTCACTCCAATGTTCAACTAATATTACTGTAATTGTCATCCTTTTTGGAAATTAAGTTTGAAAAGTACTCTATAGAGCTATTTGTTATGCTATATAGCTTTTAAAAAACTATAGAAGAACACTCCATGCCAAAGATAAAGAATATACATTCTTCTCATCTGCCCATGGAACATTCTCCAAAATTGATCATATCCTAGGACACAAAACAAAAGAATGAAACAATCAAAAGAATAAAATTTTACCTTGTATCTTCTCAGACCACAAGGCATTAAAGGAGGAACTCAACTACAACAAGAACTTTCAACCCCACACAAAAGCATGGAAATTAAACAACCTTAGGCTGAATGACAGTTGGGAGCCAGAAGAAATAAAAGAGGAAATCATTAATTTCCTTGAGCATAACAACATGCTACCCAAACCTGTGGGATACAGCAAAAGTAGTCCTCAGAGGAAAATTTATCACTTTACATGTCTGCATTTGAAAAAAGAGAGTGCATCAACAAACTCACAAGCCATCTAATGGAATTGGAAAAAGAAGAACAATCTAAGCCTAAACCCAGTAGAAGAAATATCCAAAATTAAATTAGAGATTAATGATTTGAAAACAAAATAATCATCCAGAAAATTAATGAAACAAGGAGTCGGTTTTTTGTAAAAATAAATATAGTTGATAAACCTTTGGCTAGACTAACTAGAAATAGAAAAGTAAAAACTCTTAGTAACCTCAGTCAGAAATGATAAAGGGGAAATAACAACAGATGTTGCAGAGATACAAGACATTATCTCTGAATAAAACCAGCAACTCCATGCCCAGAAATTTGACAATGTGAAGGAAGCGGATCAATATTTGGAATCACACCCTCTCCCTAGACTTAGCCAGGAAAAAATAGATCTCCTAAACAGACCAATGTCAAGCACATCCTTGATAAAATTAAGTTTGAAAAGTACTCTCTTTGACCAACATCAAAGAAATAATAAAAACATCTCCCAACAAAAAAAATGCCCTTTTCCGGATGGCTTTACACCAGAATTCTATCAAACCTTCAAAGAAGAGCTTAATTCCATACTGCAGAAATTATTCCAAACATGGATGCAAGACTGGTTTAATATATGCTAGTCCATGAACGTTATTCACCTTATCAACAGAAGCAAAAACAAAGAAAATATCCTGTCAACAGATGCAGAAAAAGCATTTGATAAAATGCAGCATCCTTTTCTAATTAGAACACTGAAGAGTATAGGCATAGGTGGCACATTTCTTAAACTGGTCAAAGCTATCTATGATAAACCCACAGCTAATATTTAATTGAATGCTAATATTTTACTGAAAGCTTTTCCACTTAGAACTGGAACCAGACAAGGTTTTCCTCAATCACCTCTACTATCAACATAGTGTGCTGGAAGTGCTAGCCAATACAATCAGGCAAGAGAAGGAAACAAAGGGCATCCAAAAGGGAGCGGAGGAGGTCAAACTCTCCCTGTTTGCTGACAATATGATTTTATACTTAGAGAACCCCAAAGACTCAACCACAAGACTCCTGGAGGTCATCAAAAAATACAGTAATGTCTCAGGATATAAAAATCAGTGTCCACAAGTCAGCAGCTAAGATGAGAGGCTAATTAAGGACACAACTCCCTTCGCCATAGCTGCAAAGAAAATGAAATACCTAGGAATATACCTAACAAAAGAAGTGAAGGACCTCTATGAAGAAAATTATTGAAACCCTGAAAAAATAGGATTTCAATAATTTTGAAAACCCTAAGAAATTAGCAGAGGATAGTAACAAATGGAAGAACATACCATGCTCATGGCTGGAAAGAATCAACATTGTTAAAATGCCTATACTTCCCAAAGCAATCTACAGATTCAATGCCATCCCTATTAAAATACCAACATCATACTTTCAAGACTTGGAAAAAATAATTCTTCATTTTGTATGGAACCAGAAAAAAAACCCAGGTAGTTGAGGAAATTCTTAGCAGTACTAAGAACAAAGCTGGGGGCATCAACATACCAGACTACAAGGCCATAGTGGTCAATAAAGCATGGTACTGGCACAAAAATAGACATAGACATTTGGACTCGAACAGAAAACCAGGAGATAAAACTAACATCTTATAGCCACCTAATCTTTGATAAACCAAACAGGACATACACTGGGGGAAAGAATCCATATTCAATAAATGGTGGTGGGAGAACTGGATATCCACATGTAAAAGACTGAAACTGGATCGGCAACTTTCTCCTCTCACAAAAAATTGATTCAAGATGGATAAAAGACCTAAATTTAAGGCATAAAACAATAAAAATCCTCAAAGAAAGCATAGGAAAACACTTATAGATATCAGCCTGGGGAAAGACTTTATGAAGAAGACTTCCATGACAATTGCAACAACAACAAAAATAAACAAATAGGACTTAATTAAACTCAAAAGCTTCTGTAAAGCTAAGGAGACAGCAACCAAAGCAATAGACAACCTACACAATGGGAAAGGATATTTGCATATTTTGAATCCAGACAAACCTTGATAATTACAATCTATACTGAACTCAAATAAATCCACATGAAAAAAGCCCACAATCCCGTATATCAATAGGCAAGAGAGATGAATAGAACCCACTCTAAAGAAGACAGACCAATGGCTAGCAAATATATGAAAAAAATGATTAGAGAAATGAAAATCAAAACTACCCTGAGATTATCATCTAACCCCAGCGATAATAGCCCACATCACAAAATCTCAAAACTGCAGATGCTGGTGTGGAGGTAGAGAGAAAATAACACTTTTACACTGCTGGTGGGACTGCAAACTAATATAACCTTTTTGGAAGGAAAAATGGACAACCCTCAAAGAATTCCCATTTGACCTGCAATCCCATTACTGGGCACCTATCCAGAAGGAAAAAAATCCTTTTATCATAAGGACACTTGCACTAGACTGTTAATTGCAGCTCAATTTACAATTGCCAAAATGTGGAAACAGCCTAAATGCCCACCAACCTAATAGATTAACAAACAGTGGTATATGTATACCATGCAGCACTTGTGGCTCAGCGAGTAGGGCGCTGGCCTCATATGCCGAAGGTGGCAGATTCAAACCCAGCCTTGGCCGAACTGCAAAACAAAAAAATAGCCGGGCATTGTGGCGGGCACCTGCGGTCCCAGCTACTTGGGAGGCTGAGGCTAGAGAATAGCTTAAGCCCAGGAGTTGAAGGTTGCTGTGAGCTGGGTGATGCCAAGGCACTCAACCGAGGGCGATAAACTGACACTTTGTCTCAACAACAACAAAAAACAATGGAGACTTTACATCCTTTGTATTAACCTGGATGGAAGTGGAATACATTATTCTTAGTAAGGCATCACAAAAATGGAGAAGCAAGAATCCTATGTACTCAGTTCTCATATGAGGACAGTGATATCTAATACATTGCGGGGGGTGGGGGAAGGGGAGAGCAGAGAGAGAGAGGGAAGGAGGGAGGGAGATGGGGGGAAGGGAGAGGAAAGAGAGAGAAGGAAGGAGGAGGTGGGGAAAAGGAAGAGTAGAGAGAGGAAAGGAGGGAAGAAATGGAGGAAAGGAAGAGCACAGAGAGAAAAGGAGGGAGGGGGCGGGGGGGTCATGGTGTGTGACACACCTTTTAGTCATACAATTATAAGAGGAACTTTACCTAACAAATGCAATCAATGTAACCTGGTTCTTTGTACCCTCAATGAATTCCCAACTATTAAAAAAGAAAAAAAAATCTATAGAAGCAATTATGTCCAAATGTTACAGGTGTTATACCTGGAGATGAGGACTTAAATGGTGATTACATTTGTTTCTGTAATTTTCTGGATTTTTAAAAATTTCTCCAAATAAATGTTAGGAAAAATATAAATAACCAAAAAGAGTGAATTTCAATAAGTAAAGCATAGAAATTAGAAAAAGAAAATAATTTAGGGAAAATCAGTTGTAATTTAGGAAACGAGTACTTGGCTATTTAAAAATAAGTAATACTCAGTTTAAATCAAAGTGCCACTACAAATTAAAATTTTTAAATCATGAGGAATTTCTATTTCTTCTGCAGCTATACTTAGCAATACTAGATTCTAAAGATGTGAAAAATCTAGTGGAAAGGGAAAAATAATGCAAAGGTCATTAAATACTTGAAGATAGGAATATATTGTAAAAGATTAGCAAAGTTAAAAACGACAAGATCTCAAGTGAGAAGCAAAAGGCTATAGTTAAAAGAGACTCACTAAAATAACATAGTCTTAATCCAAACAACTTGCATTGGAATTCTAGCTCAACCAACTCACTAGCTGGAAAAATTGCTTCACCTCTCTGTAACTCATTTTCCTCTTCTTTAAAGTATGGAGGACAGAGACAGATATAGTACACACTGTGAGTTTTGGCTATTAATTTCTTTCCATTAATTTGAACTGAGAAGTGTTCAATGTTCAGCTTCACCAGTAAAAGCTTAACTTGCCAGTGACTCTGTTAAAATTTCTATTACTGACTCAATTCTTGAAGTATATAACTCCAGAAAAGTAGAAGCACTCTTTCCAGTCCTCAAGATGAGGCTCCCAATCAAACAAAAAAAAAATATAAAAAACTTAAGATTGAACAAATTTCAATAAAAAGCATCTTAAAAAGCCAAAACTCTAGCAATAACAAAGTAAGGGGAGAAATTTTTAGCCCTTTTTCACAAATAAGAAAACTAAAGCTTAAACAGTGATGAAGTAATTCAGCAACCTTATACTAGTAGTATTGCCAGGACAGGACTATCTATCCATACCTTAGTCACCACTATACTCCAAATCTATAATACTCAGCACAGACTAGTTGCTTGTAAATGACTGTTACACAAATGGATGAATGGATGGATGGATGAATGTAACAAGCAGTCAAGCAAAGATTAGGTTCCTGCTAAGGTAATCACTGACCTTGGAAAATCAAATAAACTCTATGGGCTAAACTTTTTAGAGGAAGGTTCGGTATTTTTATGTAGTAATATTTATGTTATTCACAGACCAATAATACAAGTTCTCATATTCATAAAATATGCACAGCTATAACAGTATGCTGCAAGAAATAAAAAGAATTTTTTTTTAACTAGCGATAGCACCAATCAACTACCCATGTCAAAAGAAAAGATTAAATAGGGGCTCCAAATATAAAAATAACATTTAGCTGTTTGAGTGTACTGTTGTGGATTATAATAATTAAAACAAAATAATGAAGCTATGCTGATGCCTAATTGAGGAAGAGAGAGGAATTGATTCATCATCTCCATCTCACCACCCCCCACCCAGTAGACTGATACAAAATACTGGCCTAAATTCAGTTTTTTCATTTCCTTCTAAATCCAATTTGGGGCTTATATTTTCCTTGTTTGGATTAGAATAGAAAATGTCCATATTTGATATCCTTATCTCAAAATGAAGTGTAAAAGAAGTTATAAATCATGTCATCAAATTCTTCATTGGATTAAAATGCAATACTTATTCAAGATAAATAAGATCACTGTGATAAATCTCACTATATTTATATTCATTAGAAAATTACCTGTAAAGAAGTTCTTCTGTGCAAAGATGAAGTGGTAGGTAGCTTTATAAACCTCTAATTCACACTGCCATGTCTGTGGCATGTTCCATATTCGGGGGTAGCTGGCATTGATGTGGAACTTGCAAAACAAATGTTAAGTAGCAACATTAGAGTTTAAAATGTGACAGTGTGTGAACATCATTAGAAATGAAGTCACATACAGTGGTCAGTAACTAAAACTTACTTTCCTACTGAGCTGAACAGAAGGTCTGTTTGAGATTTTAATATTGCTGTGGCGGAAGGTTAATATCCATGGCTACATCCAGCTCCTTGAAATTTTAAGCCACAACGTGGTCAGGACTGAGGCCAACAAATTAGGTTGTAGCTTTGACACTGCACTCCGGTTAAAGTTACGGAGTAACAACCAACATCCCTAATTTCTCCTTGAGCCTCATTTGTTAAGGAAGAGGCTCAGGGTGAGAGAAAAATAGATGGCAATGCTTACTACCACACATAGTGACATTAGTATTTCTGCAAAGCTTGGCATTTCTGCAAGGGCAAAAGCTGCCTGCCAAGAATAGCAGTACTGTACAACACTATCAGCAATAGCTCAAGAATTCATTAAAATGCTGACTAAGCCAGTTTAATGTGTATTTACGGTATTCTATGTATTCTTGGTAATTATAAAATTTTCCTCTGAATTTATGTATATATAAGTCATGTGTAAGATGTTTGTTTAAGACAAGCACGTAAGGACTTTATGGTACTATCTTACATAAAAAAAATCTTCTCTGAATATCAACCATTCTACATAGTGGTTTTTATTATTATTGTTGTTATTGTCCCTGATTAAAAATAATAATAATCTGCCTGCTTATTATGAGTCTATAATTTCAATCATAGACATTTCCGTATTATTTCTCTTGCAAATAATGGAATGATCCAGAGTTTCAATAAGATTTTCTTCCTTTTACCTGATTCATCAAGTTAAAGGCATAATAAATCACATGTTTTAAGCCCTGAGAAAGAATCCAATGGGTTTAAAAAACATATAGTAAAGAATTATTTTATATACAACTTAGAAGACATTTAGTCTAGCTGTATAATGAAGTTTAGAAACTATTTTCTAACAACTTCTCATATTTTTAAAGGCCAAAAACATATGTATCACTGCCTTTTAATTACTTTTCCCATACTAGGTAGTAAAACAGATGCCAAAGGGACACCATACACTGGTAATGCATTCCTATTCCCAAGCATAGAGTTCAAGAGCACTTATTGATTCTTGTAGCTGAAAAGGACCATTCAATGATGTCCTGGTTATTTAGCACATTGACTGCCACACCAAAAAAGTTTCTTTTTCCTTAAGGCCACAGTATTTTATTAGCTCAAGGTAGGTCAAGAGATCCATGAGTTATATATGCTTCAAAAGACCCTTGAATCAAAACTAGTGTTAAGTTAAATATAACTCATATGGCAGTTAATGTGTTAAATTCTACTTTAGGAAATTAAGAGCAGATTTGTATTTCATACAAGCATACTAATCATCATATTCTGCACACTTACTGCTAACATTTCTGCTTCTAAAAGGGTCCGATACTGCATGCTGGTAGTGGCATCAACATGTAAGAGCTGTCCTTTAATTGCAGGGGTGTAACCTAACAAATAAAAACATAAAAATTAAGATCCAGAAAAAAATTACACAATTAAAAATTTGGACTTGGAACCAACTCCTACCAACATCTAAAGAAGGAATCCTCGAAAAATGATCAGTTACTATTTGAACACACCTCAAAGACAGGGAGCTTGCTAACATAATAAGGAATCTGTCTCACTTTAGGCAGCCTAAAGGAAGAAAGCTCCATATGATACCCACCCTGATTTTGCTTTCCCATACAAAACCTCAAGCCAATTCTCTAAGTGATAGAGACATGTATTTAAGAAAACTCTCACATCTTTTTTTCTTCCACTGATTCAAGGGTACATACTTGCATTATTTTCCAACTACTCCCTATATTAAAATATATTGACATACAGAATATTAAAAACAATATTAATTCAACATCTATTTTTCATGTGATGACAGTTTCCTAACAATATAGCCCATTCTCAACAAAAGCACAAGAGTTTAGGGTATTATATATACTTCCCTTCCTGATGAGGCCCTCTTCCATGAACACTAATTCTCTGGTCATTGTGTAATCATGGCTAGTTCCACATGTGTCCTGTTCTGGGCATTTTTTTCAAATACTGAATCTCTGAAAAAAGTTTTAAATTGATTTTGGGGGGGTTATTCTTGGAGTTATTATTTTTGCCTGGGAAATAAGACTATTTTTCGCTTCAGACGTTTACCTTAAAAGCTACCTAACCTTTATAACTAAGAACCTGAAAAGGGACCAGTCATGGTGGCTTATGACTGTAATCCCAGTATTTTGGGAGTCTGAGGCAGAAGGATACCTTGAAGCCAGGAGTTTGAAACCTATCTGGGCAACATAGCAAGATCTCATCTCTATTGAGAAATAGAAAAATAAGGGAGGCTGAGGCAAGAGAATCGCTTGAGCCCAGGAGTTGGAGGTTGCTGTGAGCTGTGACTCCACAGCACTCCACCGAGGATAGAGTGAGACTCTGTCTCCACAAAAAAAAATTCAAAAAAAAGAAAAAGAAAGAAATAGAAAAATAAGGTAGACATAAGTGGTGTGTCTCTGTAGTCCCAGCTACTTAGGGGACTGAACTGAGAGAATCATTTGAAACCTAAAGTTGAAGGTTACATACAGTAAGCTATGGTTGTGCCACCCACTATAGCCTGTGAGATACCTCTCTAAAAATAAACAAAAATAAAAGGTAAAATGCTTCCTTAATTGAACCATTATCAATTTTGTGTACCTTGATTGCTTTTATCCCTCCACTGTATACCTGTAATTAATGTTCTTCTGAAAGATGCTTGTTTTAAACTGCCTACTCTAAATCAGCAGTCCTGGACAATCTCAAGCATCAGCTTCAAGACTCAGCATGATTATTCTTTTAAAAGTAGATTAGGTAAGGTCTAGTTTATCACTAACATAGCCCCAAAGTTATGGAGAAAAGACACACCATGCCATTCTGTTATTTTTTCAATTGATTACCTAAGAAGGCAGACCCAAATGCTAACTTTATGAAAGCTAATAACCTAGTCAACCCCTCTGCCTGCTTTGTCCTTATAGTAGCACCAAAATAAGTGACAGAACCAAGAAACAGGAGCTAATAATTATATAAAAAAATTAATTATACTCAGAAGCACTGACATTACCAATTAGTGATTTTAAAATGTAGGTGAGAATTCTTGAGAAAGTGAATAAGTAAAGCAGAATTTACAAATGTAAATGCTATCAATTACAAATGTACTAAGATGGGAATAAGGTAGCAAAATGAAGAAGTTTATGTAATAATTTGATAAATTTAACAAAATGTATCTATTCATGTTACTGATTAACTTACATTTGTCCCTACATTTCAAATGCATAATTAATTTAGGTTATCTCATAACTTAGAGAGTATCATTTAATGTTTTAATTTCTCAAAGTTAAGCTGTTCAAAACATTCAGTTTACTGCCTGACAAAATCTACTAACAATATCCAAGCATAGGGAATCTCCGGCTTAAAGGACCTAGAAGGCCACAGGGTTCCTTACCCCTGAACCCTGAAACTGGGTTCAGCACTAAAAATACACTAGTAAGGAGCCAAGATGGCGGTCTGTAGCCAGCTTTCTGCAGACGCGCCTGTCCAGAAGGAGAGTTAAAGGACAGAAATTTGGCAAGAAAGCCAACGGTTTGGAGCTGAGCCAAGAGACAAGGTCGAGGAACACACTGCTGGAGCGACCTGCGACCCCAAGGATACAAATAAAAGGTACAGAGCACATCACCAAGCGGACGGGAGTCCCCTCCCCCAAGAGAACAGCTCGCGGTATACGCCATACCTCCATACAAACAAGCGAGCAGAGTTCA
>CAUYON010132519.1:0-15139 GCA_963573935.1 Arctocebus calabarensis
ACAGTAAATTGTGGTGGGGATATTTGCTTGTTCTACTTTTTTTTTTTTTTTTTTTTTTTACAGAGTCTGGCTCTGTTCCCTGGGCTAGTTTGCAGTGGCCTCATCATAGCTGACTGCAGCCTCAAACTCCAGGGCTCAAGCGATACTCCTGTCTCAGCCACTCTAATAGCTGGGACTAGAGGTGCCTGCCACAATTCCTGGCTAATTTTTATCTATCTATCTATCTATCATCAAGACAGGTCACTATTGCCCAGGCTGGTCTAGAATTCCTAGCTTGAAGCAATCCTCCCACCCTTGTTGCAGACTGGAGTTACAGGCATAGGTGTGCACAGACTGACCCAAGGCCTAGAGTTTCCCCCCAGGTGATAAAAGCCACATGTCTTCAGGGGGAGTGGGTGGGCAGGGAGGTGTCTGGCTGCCCAATGCCTTCATGTGTGGGCTGTGCCCTGAAAGTGGAAGGGCTCTCATTGGTGAGAGACAGCCTTGGCTGAAGGTGGAGGTGAGCTGCTCATGACCTGACCTGGCAGCTGCGGGGGGCCATGGGTTCACCTTGGCTGTGTTTGTCTGACACCGGGGCTGAGGCCCAGTGCTGAGGCTGTGGAAGGGCTGCTGGTCTAGGGACACATCCACAGTAAACTGCAAACACACATACGTATAAGGAAGACAGAAAGTCGTCCTCTGCTGGGTTCCCCTTGGCTGCAGAAAATCTTGGTGAAGGGAGTAACCCAGAGGGCAAGGGACCCTTAGAAATAAAGAGGTGACATAAAGAGCCTGCTGAGGCTCAATGCAACAGCTCTGGGAGTTCAGGGAGAGGAAGGAGCATTACCAAGAAGGCTAAGAGAGAAGGAAGGGGGGTAAGTGGGGGCTACAGAAGCTCAGCTGTGACCAGGGATGCATCACCCCGATGAACTCTAATCCATGACTTCACGTCTTTTCCTCAACACTGTTGCTTGCAACACCACTTACTTTAGATGGATGGTGGCCCCTGCTATCCTGCCTCCCAGGGCCATCACGTCCATCACGTGGCTAGCTCCCAGGAGTGGGCACCACTGCCGTCCCCTTTGCCCATTCAGGCAAAGCCCTCAGACCCTTTTTGTTGCCTCCCTCCAGTCTCTGGTTGTATGGTTGGTTTTCGTTTTGATTTTGTCCTTTTAAGACAGAGTCTCACTCACCCAGGCTAGAATGCCATGATCTCAACCTAGCACACGGCAGCCTCAAACTCCTGGGCTCAAGTGATCCTCTTGCTCCGCCTCCCAGAGTGCTAGAATTACAGGCATGGCCACCAGGCCCAACCTCAGTTTGTAGTTTTTATTTTAACTCATGTGCACAGGATGAAGGACCCAGTACCCACCTTCATTGGCCCATTCCAACTTTTTGGTAGGGAAAAACATGAATTGCTCCCCCCAAAACGTGTGTGGGGGGATTATATATTACTTATGTTAGAAGAAAAAATTAGCTTATTGTTATATGATGAAATAGAGCCCTAAACTGTAGTAAAAAACTAGTCAGTTACTAATCAAGAACTGTTACCATTTAGTTTTTTTAATTGTGACCTTTCTCATCCTTAGCAAAGGATGCATATTTGGGGGTCAGTTCCCAGCTGCTGGAAGACACAGGCCCCACAGCCCTAGGTGATGCCCCTGAGAACCTCTGCTCTGTCCCAGGGAGCCTCCTCCCCAGGAATACTCATGGGGAACTTCAACCTTTGCAGCATCCAGCCACCCCCACCCCACATCCTCAGGACCACCACCGCAGCCCTCAGAACACACATGCGTCACCCTTGAGCACAGCCACAGAGAACATGGAGGGGACAGAAAACAGACTCTCTTCACAGCAAGAATAAGAAGCCTCACTTATTTTAGGTAGCAATCACTTATTAATAAGAATCATTCAAAGAATTTGTTGTGCCTACATCTCTCAACTTGTAGACCAAGAGTCACCTTCTTCTGTAAAGGGCTTTGTGGGCCATGTGCTCCCTGTCAGGACTGCTCAACTCTGCCATTATACCTCAAAAGCAGCAGTGGACAATATGGAGCTGAATGAGCATGGCAGGTGGCAGGGCTCCAGGAAACTTTACAGACACTGAAATCCAAATTCGTGTAACCATCATGTGTTACGGAAGGGTATTGTTTTGGTTTTTTCCAACTATTTAAAAACATAGACACCATCCATAGCTCCCCACCTGTCTGAGAGCTGGGAGTGGAGAGCGTCAACGATCAAGAGCAGACAGACCCTTGCAGCTCTATCCTGAGAGCTGCTCCCACCAGCCTGGCTGCACCTTCCCTCTGGAGGGCAGTATAGAGCTCGCTGGAAAGTGCCTCCCAACACTGTTGGCCCAGTTCTGAGCAGGTCCTACCTGATGCAACTGGAATCAGGGCAGCTCGGTGTGGCGGACAGAGGGAGGGTTCTGAAGACAGACACACAAGAGTTCTGATCACAGCTCAGCCACTAACCGGCCGTGGCCATGCTACCTCTCACATAGTTGTGACTATTCACCAGGCGAGGATATAATAAAGCACAGAAATCATCTGTTGCTTCTTAAATGTTTGTTTCTTTCCTCTGGGTTTTTTTCATTCCCAAATTCTAAACATAGCACATTTCTTTAAACCTAAGTGGATATTAATTACTTGCTAAGTATTTTTGGCCACTAACATCAGATTTATAAGTTAGTCACTTAACCTACACAAGCAAGTGAATGCAATACTGTTTAAGGCTGAGGCATCTTCTGCCCAAACAGCAGGATAAGAGAGACGAGTCCTTGACAACCCAGGGCACAAGCTGGTGTGCGCCCTCGAAGGGCAGAGAGCTGTTTGGAGAGATGCAGATGTGTCTGTCTCTGGAGTTAGCAAGTGAGCGTCCATGTAATCACAAGGGACTGAGCACTGTTGCATCCCAATGGTCACATGATCTTGGCTGTATCAAGTAACCATTATCACATCAGAGTCCACAAGAGTTATAAATACGCTGGATGACAATTGAGTATGACAATAGAAATAGCTCACACTCCCTAAGACCCTCTCTCCCATTCTGAAGAACTTTTCTGAAATCAACTGCATTGCAATGAAGAGGCAGCCAGAGCCAGTGAAAGGAAAACTTCAAATCTTTCAGAAGATGGAAAAAGAGCCTCAGCTCAGAGCAGGGTCTCCAGTGCTCGAGTACCACACTGCCTTGGTCACAGGAGACCTGGACCATCTCAAGCCCCTCATGGGCCAGTTCTTCCAGGATGCCAATGTGGTGTTTGAGATCAACAAGGATGAGATGGAATGGCAGGTGAAATCTCCAGCCACGTTTGGACTGTCAGGTACCCTTGTTCCTTTAAAGCTCAGTTATTTGCTTTTAAGGAGCTACTAACACTCTCGGAATATGTGGCACCCGCATGTAGACTGGGCACCTGGGCACTGTGTTTAACATGCGAGGGAAGGACGTCGGATGTGCTTTGGTCTGCAGTGGTTGTAAGACGTAGCTTTTAGGTGATGGAATGCAAGAAATCAAACTGGAAAGGTAAATGTTTGGTGGGAATGCCCACTCGAGGATGCCGTCTTTCTTTGGAAAGGTGTGCTGGTTTTGGCGCTCATCTGCCTCTGCCTGGACTTGGCAGCCAGGGTAGCAGGAGCTGAGGAAGGAACAGTCTCTCTTTCCATTGTGCCCAGAGAAGGTCCTGGCACGTAGCTGTGTATGAGGCCCTTCTATGAGTCCATCAGTGCACAGTCACAGTGGGGTGAGGGAGGGTCAGAGGTATCTCACCCGTCCTCCTCCTGGAGTCCAGGGGAGCCTGAGTACGGGGAAGGAGAGGAAAAGGAATCAGAGGTCCTTGTGCCATGTACGTCCGAGTGGACATCTGGAACCTGGTGATGGTCACTATGTGCTGGGCCTGCAGACAGAACCCCCTATTGAAGAGGTTCCCCCATCCCACCCAGGATGACGGACATTTGCTGACCACCAGGTCGCACCTGGGCTTTCTTGGCTGACACTCTGCAGTGGGCACCCCACTTGCTGCCGGTTTGGCTGCAGCACATTCCCCACCAGGGCTCATGTGTCCGTATCTGCAGCAGCTCACCAGACCATGAGGACTTGAGAACCTGAGGTCACTGGGCCAATGGCCAGCGTCCCACGTCCCTGACTCTCGAGCTCTGGCAGACAAAGAAGGCAGAAGGCCGACTTCCAAGGAACTGACAGAGTTCTATTTATGCCTCGCTCAGGGAGAAGGGAATAAACCCAAAACACTGCCAGAGGGCTGAGCGGTTCCCAGCAATCAGCAAGGCAGCAGGGCTGTGGGGAGGGCAAGTGTCACTTCCAGCCTGGGCTGCACCTGTCCCAGATCAAAATGCCAACAGCGTGAATGCTCAATTAATGTTTGCTTTTTAATAATCATGTTCTTCTCGGCTTTGGACATACTCACACATGCTCAAATGTGGCCATTTCAAATGGATATTAATGTTGCCCCGTCTTTTGCACATTGTCTGGGTCCAAAGTTGGGCTTCCTTTTCCTTTTTAATCTTCCCACCCCTGGGTTCTGCTCCTGTCCTGTGGCACACCCAATGACAAGAGTCAGAGTGTGCCCATGGGAAGGGCTGTGAGCCAGTACTGAGGACTGGGCAGCAGCATTGGCCCAAGGCCTCATGCAGGCTGGGGAAAGGGAGGGCAGTGCTCAGGGCTGCTGGGCTCTGTGCCCTTCCACCCCAGCCCAGCTGCCCTGCAGCACATCCAGCCCCAGTGACAAACAAACCCCGTTTGAGAACCATGACTCCAAATGGGCTGCCCTCTCCAGGGTAAAGACTTCCCGGTGGTCAATTCCAGCTTCTCCAATGGGGGCCAAGGAGAGGGATCAGTCCGAGTGTGCCTGGCAGGTTCCCAGAGGTCAGCCCCTCGGTGCCCTCCATGGTGGCATGTGACCCATCCAGTTCACCGTCCAAGAGAGCACTGGCATGGGAAGCCGGGGTTCTGCAGGTGCACCACAGGGAGGGACACCATACTCCTCCTGGTGGCAGAACTGGGACCAGGGGCTACAGCGACAGGAAGGTGTCACTTTCTGCTCCACTTGAAGGCTTGACGGTATCTTGACACCATCACCCAGGACCTGGAGACTGAGCTGGATGGCCACCCCCTCAGTCTGTGGGAAGACTCGGGAAACCAGGCTGGATGGACAGAGCCCCTGGGGAGGCGAGGGCGGGGTTGGGGGTGTAGGATGCGCTGGGGAAGGCAGTAAGCAGACTTCACATCTTGGAAAATGAAGAGGATCAAAACAGCATGTGTAGTCCCCTGCAGGAATGTAGGTTACGGCTATCCTCCCCCTCCAAAACACACTGGTCTTCACCAGACCCTGTCCCCAGGGCTTCTGGCCACTACCACTGTACACTATGGATGACCGGCTCCTGGTTCCCCCCCTGCGTGTGCAACAAGCAAGCTCCAGGCTGGGCCGTTGGGACTGGGAGCGCTGGGACTCTGCACCACGTGCAGGTAGGTAATTAATGAATGGTCTTTCAAGATCGCTCAGCATGGGTCCCGGCAAGGAGGTGGCCTGTGAAAAGGGTCTCCTCTGCAGCTCATTACAGCCACGGGATCGATTCTTCCATCATTATCAGAAGGCCTTCCTGCCATGTGAAATCCTGCCTCTTGAAGTGTATTCACCGGGGACTGCTTCCCCATCTCGGCAAGCGCTCCTGGCCGCTAACAACCTTCCACCGGCTTTTTGAAAGTGCCAAAGTTTTCAGAGAAGTAAAATGTATAGCCCCTGTTCCATTCATCCCTCAAGAAAGAGCAACCCTATATACACATGCACACACACAACCCTAAAAAGCGCAAAGAAACAAACCAGCACTGTGCTGAATGTGGACGCCACATCAAAGGGTGCTTCTAAAATTCAGCCACTTGCAAGGGAGAGAAACTTTCTCAGAGTCCTTTACTTGAACAACCTTGGGGGTGTGGGGGTCAGTTTGTTTTGTCTGTTGTCTCCTCTTACCGGCAAAAGGATAAGTTTCGGGCTCAGCCAGGAATCGGCTGGGTTCTGGAAAATTCCACAGTCCACTTTCCTCCCACAAGCCTCCCCTCATTCAGAGTCTGGAAAAAATGAGAACTCCTCACTTAAATTCCCCCACCGGCCTGGTTCCCCAGTCACCCCCACATTTAGCAGACACTGCCGCTCCCCAGGAGCCCCCGTTGCATCTCCCCGGCTCACAGTCGGCCTTGTCAGGCTCTTCTTTCCATGTCTCGTGCCCCGCGCTCCGTCTCCACGGGTCTCTCCGCAGCCGTGTCTCGGACTCCACACCCTCGTGTCCGGCCCCCTGCGTGCGCCGGGCACCTACTTCCGAGAGATGTTTCGCCCTCTTTCAGGCTTAATGAACACCAGACACCCAGCCGCTGTCCCCGCTCACGCTGTCCCTCCTTCGCCCGCAGGCCTCTGGACCCTGGAGTACAAGCGCGAGCTCACCACGCCGCTGTGCATCGCGGCGGCCCACGGCCACACGGCCTGCGTGAGGCACCTGCTCGACCGCGGCGCGGACCCCGACGCCAGTCCGGGTGGCCGCGGCGCCCTGCACGAGGCCTGCCTCGGGGCCCACACGGCCTGCGCCCAGCTGCTCCTGCAGCACCGCGCCGACCCCGAGCTGCTCAGCGCCGACGGCCTGACGCCCCTGCACCTCTGCCGCACGGTCGCCTCGCTCGGGTAAGCGCCGCCCCCGGTCCGGCCACCCCGGCCCGCCACCCTGGCCGGATTCGGACGACGGGTCTCGCCTCTGCTCCCACCCCCGCCGCTGGGCCTGGCCCTTGACCCTTCCCAGGCCAGGATCCGCCTCCGTCCCTACCCCGCCCCTGCGTGGGACCCGGATCCGGGACCCCGACCTTACCCGCAGCGGGCCGCACGGCTCGGCGCGCACCGGACCCTCCCCGGCCCGGCCGTAATTAGCGCCTGATTGCCCCGCGAGGGGGGCGGCGCCACGCCGCGGTAATGAGCGCGCTGATCAGGGCGCGCCCCGCGCCGGGGAATGCTAAAAGGCCGCTGGCGGGGTTGCAGGCTGAAAAATTAGGGTTTTTAATGATAATTTTATGCAGAATAATTGTCACAGTGTGACATAAATGGTCGGCTCCCAGGGCGGGGGCTTCCAGGCCCGCACGGAAGCGGAGCCGCGCGGCCTCTTCTGGACCCCGGGCGCCCGGGCGCGGGGCCTGCAGGCCGAGCCGCGTCGCCTCGCCCGGTGTCACCGCGCAGGGTTGGTGTTTGGGCTTCTCAGCTTGCACTGTGGCATCCTGACATCTCTTTTAGTTAAAACGTGCCAGTCCCTGCTCGGCTGTAGAGGGCAGAGGTAGAACGCTGGCCAGGATGAAATAAAATCACCCATGGAAAGTGGTTGGAACAGGTGGGCCCTTGCTGTTTTGCCACCAGCCTCCCAGTGGGCTAAGTATCACCTGCTGGGGGGCCGCGGGTGACCAGAGGGGCTGAGCTGTCCCGGTGACCACGGTAGGGGCGCCATCTAAGCAAGGCTACCCGAGTTCAGAAGAGGCGCTGAGACACAGCCAGCTTCAGTCTTGAGGGAGACTGAAGGAAACAAGGCTTAGCAATATACGTGTGCGTGTGTGTATTTTTTTTTTTTTTTTTGTAGCAGCTTTGCCAGGGTGTAGTTGTCATGGAACAACCCGCACGTACTGGAGGCGTAAGGGTTGGGACAGATCGGTACTCTGGAGAGACCTTCCCCTTGCTCCAGGGCGCACAGGTGGCTCAGAGGGCGCGTTCCAGTGCCTCGCTGACACTTCCCTACCTTCCTGGTTCTACAGCCCTGGCACTGATCTGCTTTCTGTCACTAGAGTTCAGTCCGAATTCTCCAGAATTTCCAATAAACGGAATACTGTCTTTACTCTGCCTTCTTTCTCTCAAGATGCTTTCTTGGAGATTCATCTCCGTTGCTGTGTATATCCACAGTTCTTTGGATACTCGCCTTTTCCATTCTTGCGCTACTTTACTAAGGAGAGTGTTTCAGCTCCATCCAGGTAAATAAAAAGATGTAAAGTCTCCATCCTTTTGTGGCTGAATAGTACTCCATGGTGTATGCATATCACAGTTTGTTAATCTATTCATAATTTGATGGGCACTTGGGTTGCTTCCATGTCTTGGTGATTGTGAATTGAGCCGCAGTAAACATTCTGGTGCAAATGTCTTTGTGGCAAAATGATTTTTGTTCTTCCCAGTGGATACCTAGCAATGGGATTGCAGGATCAAATGCAAGGTCTACTTTTAGTTCGTTGAGAATTCTCTATACTTCTTTCCATAGAGGTAGTATTAGTTTGCAGCCCCAGCAATGGTGCAAAAGAGTTACCTTCTGTCCACATCCACGCCAGCATCAGCAGCTTTGGGATTTTGTGATGTGGGCTATTCTCACTGGGGCTAGATCATATTTTGCAGAGTGGTTTTGATTTGCATTTCTCTGATGGGTAGGGACAATGACCTTTTTTTTTTAAATGTGTCTGTTGACAATTCATCTGTCTTCTTCAGAGAAGTTTCTGTTCCTCTCTTTTTTTATTTATTCATTTATTTATTGTAGAGACGGAGTCTCACTTTATCACCCTCAGTAGAGTGCCATGGTGTCACACAGCTCACAGCAACCTCCAGTTCCTGGGCTTAGGTGATTCTCTTGCCTCAGCCTCCCAAGTAGCTGGGACCACAGGCGCCCACCACAACATCTGGCTATTTTGTTGTTGCAGTTCAGCCGGGCGGGTTTGAACCTGCCACCCTTGGTATATGGAGCTGGTGCCCTACTCACTGAGCCACAGGCGCAGCCCCTCTGTTCAAGTCTCTTGATTGCATCTTTGGTGAAGTGTCTGTCCTTTTTCTTTTCTTTTCTTTTCTTTTGTTTTTTGAGACAGAGTCTCACTATGTCACCCTGGTGTTGTGGCATCACAGTTCACAGCAACCTCAAACTCTTGGGCTTAAACGATTCTCTTGCCTCGGCCTCCCAAGTAGCTGGGACTACAGGCGCCCGCCACAACGCCCCCACCACAATGGGTAAAGTGTCTGTCTTTACCCATTTTTAAAATTAGGTCATTGGTTTTCTTATTAAGTTTAAGATTTCCTTATATATTCTAGTTACAAGTCCCTGGCCAGATGTGTGATTTATAAGTATTATATTCCAGTCTTCACCTTTTATCTTCTTCTCTTAACAGTGTCTTTTAAGGAACAAAAGTACTTAATTTTGATGCAGTCCAATTTATCAATTTTTTTCTTTTAGAGACTTTGTTGAGTTATCATATCTAAAAACTCTTTGCCTAACCCAAGATCACAAAGATACTCTCTTATGTTTTCCTCTAGAAAATTTTTAATTTTACATTTAAGTTGAATCCATTTTGAATTAAATTCTGAATATGGTGTGATGTATTGATTAAAGGTTTTGGAGAGTATATGATACCCAACCGTTCTAGCATTGTTTCTTAAAAAGCTTTTCCGGCTCAGCGCCTGTGGCTCAATGGTCTAATGCGCCAGCCACGTACACCTGAGGTGATGGGTTCGAATCCAGCCTGGGCCCACCAAACAACAATGACAGCTGCAACCAAAAAATGGCCGGGCGTTGTGGTGGGTACCTGGAGTCCCAGCTACTTGGGAGGCAGAGGCAGGAGACTTGCTTGAGCCCAGGAATTGGAAGTTGCTGTGATCTGTCATGCCACGGCACTCTATCCAGGGTGACAGCTTGAGGCTCTGTCTCAAAAAAAAAAAAAAAAGAAAGAAAAAGAAAAGAAAAGCTTTTCCCTTCTCCTCTGAATCACCTTATCACCCTTCTGGGTTTATTTCTGAACTCTCTTGACAAATATGCACAAGACAGAGCAAGATCTGAATGATTCAACTGGTGAAGACACAGGAGCCACTTTATCACACAAATAGAGAAAGAATAGTCAGTGGCTCTAGCTCCTTCATCCCACACACTGAAAAAGGTGACACCGAAACAAAGGGGCCGGATGATGTCAACATGAGTTGATCATTGGTGCTAGCTCCTTCATCCGACACACTGAAAAAGATGACACCGAAACAAAGGGGCCGGATGATGTCAACATGACTTGATAATTGGCACTCATGTCTAGACGTAAGCTGAGCAATTTTATGCTCTGCAGCTCTATGGGGGACAAGGTGGGAGACAGGAAACCCAATCCCTTATCAGAATTCAAGAGTGATAAGAAACTGTCTAGTGGTAGCCTCCCAGGGGACATAAGGAGGCAAGTGACAAATGGCCTTGTAGCAACTCTTTACAATCTTCCAATCCAAAAGATTGGAAGGAAGATGACAAGGTGTTCTGCCAAGAGACACAGATTCAGCAGTTTTGCCTGTGTGGCCTGTATGGATAGGTGCAAGGGTAGCCCCATGCTGTGGCAGAGACCCTCCTTATGTCTCTATTTCATACCACACTGTCTTGAATACTATAACATTGTAATAGATTTTGAAGTCAAGTAATATAAGTTCTCAAATATTGTTCTTCTTTCTTAAAGTTGTTTTGGCTATTTTAGCTCCCTTGTATTTCCATATGAATTTTATTTTATTTTATTTTATTTGAGATAGAGTCTCACTTTGTCACCCTTGGTTGTATGCCACGGTGTCATAGCTCACAGCAACCTCAAACTCCTGGGCTTAAGCAATTCTCTTGCCTTAGCCTCCCAAGTAGCTGGTACTACAGGCACCTGCCACAACACCCAGCTAGCTTTAGAGATGCAGTCTGGCTCTGGTTCAGACTGGTCTCCAACCTGTGAGCTCAAGCAGTCCACCCGCCTCAGCCTCCCAATTCCATATGAATTTTAGATTCAGTTTGTCAGTTTCTACAAAATAGCCTGCTAGATTTTGATTGGGGTTGTCATCAATCTCTAGACTAATTTAGAGAAAATTAACATCCTAAAAATATTGAGGTTGCCAACCCATGAATACAGTATACCCCTCCATTTATTTAGGTATATTTTAGTTTCTCTCAGCTACATTTTACAATTTTTAGTGTACAGAGTTTGCATATTTTGTAAGATGTATCGCTAATTATTTCATATTTTTGATATTGTAAATGGCATTTTTAAATTTCAATTTCTGCAACTATATAAAATTGATAATAATTTATTTTGTATATTTATCTTATATTCTGCAATCTTGCTAAACTAATTTTCTAGTAGCTTTTCTTAAATTCCACAGGCTTTCTATGTAGGCAATCATATCATCTCGAAATAAACACAAGTTTTATTTATTTATTTATTTATTTATTTTGCAATCTGGGTGCTTTTTACTACTTATTTTATTGCACTGGCTAGAACCTCCAGTGCAATGTTAAATAAAGTGGTGAAAGCAATTTTTCTTATTCCTAATCTTACAGGAAAATATTAACTCTAATATTAACTCACACCATTAAGTGTGATATTAGATGTAGAATTTTTGTAGGTTCCCCTTTTCAGAGATACCTTTCTCTTCCTAGTTTGCTGTAAGTTTGTATGAATGGATATTGAATTTTTTCAAATGCTTTTTCTACTTATATGGAAATGATTATATGGTATATTTTCATCTATTAATATTAATATAATGATTTACATTGATTGATTTTCAAATGTTCAACCAACCATGCATTTCTAGGATAAACCACACTTGGTTGTGAGATATTAGCCTTTTATATAAATTGTTGGTTTTGACTTGCTGAAAAAAAATAGTGTCTGCATCTACATCATGAAAAATATTGACATGTAGTTTTCTTATAATGTCTTTGGCTGGTTTTGGCATAAGAGTAACTCTAGTCTCAAAAGTTATTGAGGAAGTGTTCCCTCCTGTTCTATTTTATGGAAGATTTTGTATGAAATTATTAATATTTCTTCCTTAAATGTTTGATCACTGAATTTATCACTGAAGTTATTTGCGGTGTGGAGTTTTATAAGAAGGTTGTCAACTATAAATTAAATTTCTTTCTTTCTTTTTTTTTTTTTTGTGGAGACAGAGTCTCACTGTATCGCCCTCAGTAGAGTGCTGTGGTGTCACACAGCTCACAGCAACCTCCAACTCCTGGGCTTAGGTGATTCTCTTGCCTCAGCCTCCCGAGTAGCTGGGACCACAGGAGCCTGCCACAATACCTGGCTATTTTTTTGTTGCAGTTCAGCCGGGACTGAGTTTGAACCCACCACCTTCGATATATGGGGCCGACACTTTACTGACTGAGCCACAGGCACCGCCCTTCTTTCTTTCTTTTTAAGCCAGAGTCTCACTCTGTTTCCCCAGGCTAGAGCAAAGTGGTGTCAGCCTAACTCACAGCAACCTCAAACTCCTGGGCTCAAGAAATCCTCCTGCCTCAGCCTCCTGAGTAGCTGGGACTACAGGTGCCCATGATTATGCCTGGCTAATTTTTATATTTTTAGTAGAGATGAGGTCTTGCCCTTGCTGTGGCTAGTCTCAAACTCCTGAGCTCAAGAAATCCTCCTACCTTGGCTTCTCAGAGTGCTGGTATTACAGGCATGAGCCACCATACCCAACCTAAATTAAATTTCTTTATGAGATACGAAGGTCTGACAATTAAGTTCATGAAATCATCCTAGGAAGAAGTGATACATATCTCATTGCTGAATATCACCATGGTCACCTTCAAAGAACTCCCCTTGGGAAGCTAAGCACTAATGCCAATGTCTAGTCCACCTTTCAGAGCAATTTTGAAACTCTTTTTCTGGAATGGCCATCAGAGCTGTCATCATATAAAGTCTGACAATTAAGTTTGCAAACTCATCCTAGAAAAAGTACTTTGAAGGTAGACTAGATGCTGGCATCAGTACATAGCTTTCCAAGAGGGGTACCTCGAAAGTGACCATAGTCATATCCAGCAATGAGGTATGTAGCTCTTTTTCAAGGATGAGTTTGCGAACTTAACTGTCCAACTCCTATAGGGCTACTCAGGTTGTTTCTTTCTATTTGAGTAAGCTTTAATAGTTTGCAACTTTTAAGAGATGTATCTCTTTCAGCTAGTCTGTTTATTTGCGTAAAGCTTTTCTTTATTATCCTTTTACTAGATTTAGAATCTATAGTAATATCACCAGTCTTCATTCTTGATACTAGAATTTGTGGGAGGTTTCCTCCCAGTCTTGCATGGGGGTTGATTGATTTTCTCTATTGTTTTTCTGTTTTCTATTTCAAGGATTTCCACTATCCTCCCTATTATTCTCCTTTCTTGTTTACATGGGATTTCGTGGGATTCTTTTTGTTTTTTTTAAGGTAAAGAAGCGAATGTCATTGATTCAAAAGTGTTATTTTTTAATGTAGACCTTTAATGCTGTCCATATCCCCTTGATACTATTTCAGCTGAATCTCATATTTTAATATGTTGTATTTATTTATTTAAATCAATTTAACATGCTTCCTAATGTTCCTATTGTTTTTTTTTTTCTTTGAATCATGGGTTAAATACAGGTATGTTATTTAGTTTAAAAAAATTTGGAAATGTTCCAGACATTTTTTCTAGTATTGATTCCAATGTGGTTACAGAACTTGCTCTATGTGACTTTACTTCTTTTAAATTTACTGAGACTTGTTTTGTGACCCAAAATATGTTCTATCTTAGTTAATGTTCCATGTTTACTAAAAAAAGAATGTGCATTCCGTGATGGTTGGGTAAATGTTCCCCACACATCAATCAAATCAAGTTGCTGGATCATGTTATTTGACTCCCACATCCTTACTGCCTTTCTTTGGCTTGTTTTACAGGTTGTTGAAAGAGTGGTACTAGATTATCTGACTATAATTGTGGATTTGTCTATTTTTCCTTATAGTTTTATCAGTTTTTGTTTCAAGTATTTTGGTGTTCTATTTAAGGTACACAAATGTTTGGCATTGTTATGTTCTCTTGAAGAGCTAAACTCTTTATCATTGTGAAATGATAGTCTTTTTATCTCTGGTAATAAATATTCCTTGGTCTATATTCTACTTTGTCTGATATTGAAATAGCTAATCTGGTATTAATATGGCTTTGTTTGATTAGTTTTAGCATGGTGTACCTTTTTCTATCGGCAGTAGTTATCTATTGCTGTGTAACAAATTAGCGCAAATTTAGAGACTTAGAACAACACATTTCTTATCTCCCAGTTCTTGTGAATCAGAAGTTTGGGCATGGCTTAGCTAGGTCTTTCCCAAGACTGCAGTCAAGGTGCAGCCAACAGGGCCTAGAGTCTCACTGAAGGGTCAACTGAGGAAGACTCTGCTGCCAAACTTAAATAATTAAGTGCAGAATTCAGTTCTTCCAAGATTACTGGACTGGAGATCTCAGTTCCTTGCTGACTACTGGCCATTCTCAAGAGACTAGAAAGTTTGTAAACAGTAAAAATTTATTTTGCACAGTCTGGAGACTAAGTGGTCCAAGATGAAGGTGCCAGCAGAACACATTGTCTGTTGAGAGCTTACTCTGTGCTTCATCTGTTGTGGTCCTCCTGGCAGAAGGGGCTGACGAGATGAAAGGGACAAGCTGGCTCCCTGAAGCCAATTTATAAGGGCACTAATCCCATCAATGATGGTAGAGCTCTTTACTGCCTAATCACTTCCTAAATGCCCCACTTTTTAATTCTATTGCATTGGGCTTAAGTTTCCACATACATTTTGGAGAACACAAACATTCAATCCATAGCACTTGCCATGTGGGTCTCTAAGATGGCAGCTTGCATGGAAGTTACAATGTTTTGTAATCTATTCATGGAAATGACCTTTTATCACCTTTACCATAGTCTCTTGATCAGAAGCAAATCAAACTTCCCACCCACACTCAAGGGAAGAGTATAAGAGCATGACTACCAGAAGGTGGGAATTATTGGGGGACAATGCTAGAGGCTGCCCATCCCACTATCCTTTCATATTTATGTCTTTATTTTTTTATTTTATTTTATTTTTTGTATTGTTGGGGATTCATTGAGGGTACAAGAAACCATGTTACACTGGTTGCATTTGTTGGGAAAAGTCCCTCTTACAATCGTGTTTTGCCCCCAAAAGGTGTGGCACACACCAAGACCCCAAGACCCCACCCCCCTCACTCTTTCTCTCTCTCTGCTCTTCCTTTCCCCACCCCTCCCTCATTCTTCCTCTCTCTGCTCTCCCCTTCCTTCACCCCCACCATGTCAATAATTGTCATTAATTGTCCTCATATCAAACTTGAGTACATGGGATTCGTGCTTCTCCATT